>JAPYZR010002285.1:0-17427 GCA_030522945.1 Trichopria nigra
GGGGGGGGGGGGGGGGGGGGGAGATCAAAAAACATTTTCGCAAATTTTTAGGGTGTTATTTTGGCATGTTAAGATCCTTGTTATTTGAGGCAATATATCCTCCAACCTACGGCGGATGGGAGCAGTTTTGAAAATGTTCATTTTCAATTTTATAACACAAACATATAAAAGGAAGCACAATGTGTGGATGTGTATGGAGCGAATGTGACTTGTCATATCAAATTCATAAACTTATGGCACTCCGCGAAGTGTGTTTAGTCAGTGAGACCCGAAGGGCCGAACACGGTCAATTTTGCGAGCGAAGCGAGCTACGCGCGATAGCGCGCCAGGGGTCCAGGGGGCGGACCCCCCGGTGTGGTTGGCGGCCGAAGGCCGCAGGGGCGAAGCCCCTAGTTATTGTTGTTGTTGTTGTTATCATTAGTCCTTTATCGCAGAACTAATAATAGATATATTATTCAATTTCCCGCTCCATTTTGGTCAAACGAATAAAGATCATTAGTTATAATTCGGCAATGTCAATAAATTTGCTATTTTGTGACGCGGATCATTTATCGACATTCCACGACCAATGATATACTTAATTAATGAATGACTAGTATTCTCTCGTGTTATAAAAATGAACTTTTTTTCACGTCCATATATTATATTATAAATATAATTAGATGCTTCGCCCCTGCGGCCTTCGGCCGTCAACCCTTAATATTTATTTTCATGTGGATTAATATGCTTTTTAATGGACATTTGATGAAAAAACATATAGTCACGTTTTTGTCGAGTGACCAAATTCAATACTTCGAATCAACCTACATGGTAGGGTCGAAGTAATCATTTGACTGTTTGCCCTTATTTACTTACAAAGTAATACTTGACGTAATAACATTTGTTAATCGATTCGAGTCATGGAAGAATCAAATATCTCGTTTTCAAAAGTGATCCTAATGTTTTTAAAATTAATTTTTTAAAACCCCAATTGAAAAGGGAATTTTATACGATAGCAAAACGTGAATTTGTAGATTATCTATGGTCAGACGCGAATATCAATCATTTCATCGAGTCTTCACGATCTGCAGCAAGATAATTCTCGGCAATTCGGTGAAAACTCCATGCGAGAACTTTGCACAAGTATAGTTGGCGTGCTTCTAATTATGGGCATTCTGGGTGGCAATTGCGATACTTCCTTAACTGGTAGACATGGCATCACATTACATGCAGTGTCTTGCTTCGTGCATTTAACATCCTGAAATTTGAATTTTTACACCATTTAAAGTACACATTTTTCGCGGTTATTTTTCGGGTTTCTATACAAAGACAAATTATCTACGTGTGGAATTATTTAAGTGGTAGAATCATGTCTTGTCAGTTGTGTATGTGATGCAAAAGTAAATTTTAGCTATTCTTAAAAAGAAATAAAATATGTTGAATTATTTATTGAACTTGGACGTCAGATTTGAGGACAGCGACCTCGAAAGTCCTCGAGAATAGATTTTCATGTCAGTCGTAAATATAGAAAATGTGGGTACATTGAAAATCGATTTCGGTTTCTTGAAGTTTGTTACTGTCTATACTTTTTATTGACAACAAAAGCATAATTCGAATAACGAAAGTGTACAGGATTAAATATGAAATAATATTAGAAAAATATCAGGTAGAAGATCAATTAAATATAGCCAGACTGAAAGTGCTGAATCTTTTACGTTTGCCGTTTTAAGAAGATGTCCTGTCACGTCTGAGCATGTTATTTATAGTTTTTATCGATTAGCCAGTTTTGCGCTTCATTCATGTTGTATATGGTTTATGTTATTATATACCTACGGTTTTACTAAAGTTGGTTTTAAAAAATTGTAATTTCTGGACGACACATAGCACGAGATAAGGTTACATTTTTTAAGAGGAATCACATCCAAAATATTTTCACTGATCTTTATAGATGAATTTTGTTTTATACGAGTAAAGTACTCTTTTGTTTTCATGCCCAGTCGACATTTACGAATAGTTCGGAATTTTTTCGAAATTCATATTGTCGAATTTAAAAGTCTGATCCACGACAAATCGATTTAACTCTACGTATAGTTCAATCAATTTTTGACCATAGCCTGGGTAAAAAATTTGTTTTAATTTACGAAACGCTTTTGCTCGCACGTATTTTCAACGTTTGACCGACATGGTCCAATTTAAAAGTCAAATTTTTATGCGGAATTCACTCTCATGCGATTGATTCTCGTATATAGTAAATTTTGCACCGGTATTAATTAGATTTAATTACTGACTCTGCATTAATGTTGGCGATACTACCAATACGTATTATATAGACATGTTTTTTTTTTGTATTTAAAAATTGTTTCTTAAATGTTTTGGTTCATTAATTGCTGCAGAATATATATAATATATAACAATATAATATATATATATAATTCCTGACAATCACATCAAGTAACAACAATGTAACAAATATATAATGGTTATTTCTTACATAAATGTTACATTAATATGTTACATCATTTTTACATTGTGGTTGATGCAATGAGAGTTATTCTACTTTTACAATTAAAGAAAAATTTAGTAACCCCTTAATCAATTTCTAAAATTATATTGTTCTTCATTCGAAAAAATATTTGACTTGAAGAAAAAGCGACGAATAAATTAAAAAAAAAAAAAAACAGATTTTAATATTCAAATTATTATGAGGAAAAAAAGTAAAATAAAGATCTTGTGGATTCTAAATATATTCGCGGCATAAGAAATGCGCTTGAACCGGAGGAAGGTCTACGTGCACGGCTGACCCTACGTACATTCTACCACTTGTTCGTGGGTATCGACTTCCACACGTAGCACGAGATGCTTCGGTGTTGCCGTATAATCTCTTTTGTGCGTGTTTTATGCAATTAATAAAAACATATCTTGTGTTTAATAACTCTACGACTATACTTGCACCGTTATGAAAACACATTGGAGATTAAGTTTTGTGGAATTTTGAATATTATGTACATTGTTTTTTTTTTTTTTTTATTTTAATGGAATGATTTAATGGTTAGGTCGATTTTACAAACTCATTAATTCATTCTGTAGTCTGAAAATAGACGAGAGTAATTACAAAGTTTAAAGATCGCCGTGCGTATTTTTATATATTTTGTTGGTAAGATAAACACGAATATATCGTAAAGCTATGATTTTTTTTTAATTCCAGTTTTTAAACAGTTGTTTAATAAATAAAAACGGGTGTGTTTAAATATAAAATAACGATTTTTATCAACTTCCTCTTTGATTTTTAGTTTTTTTTTGCGTTGTTGAATTCGGTCCAAATTGTAAAGGTCACTTGCAAATAAATTTTTTCATGCTGTCAGCATTCTTCTTTGTTATATATTTAATGTAATCTTATATATGCTACGAAATCTTTTCATAAGATCATCATCATTTTATTTAATAAATAAAGCACAGGAAATAAATGTCGAAATCCAAAACGCAATATTCTTCCTGGTGGAAGAATGACCTATTCAAAACAATGAAAATGAATTAATATTTTGAGTGCAAGACTGAAAAATCTCTCACTTTTATTCTGGTGAATTAAAAAAATTGTTGTTTTTTACTAATTTTACATTTATTATATCAAACTGCTTACTCCGTGTTGACGGCGAAGCTAACGTGGCGTATATTTATTAACGTCATTATATAAATATGTATGTATATATATATTGCTCGTTGTTATCAAAGAAAATTAATTAGTATTCAGTCGCTTAGTTAGTTTCTCAATTCTTCGTCAATTTTACGTGCAGTGAATTGGATGTCAGTGCTTGCGTTTCTATGAACAGTGAAGCCGCAATTTAGTCATGAGCTTATGTCAAGCCGACGCTGCAAATTGATTTCCGCTCTACTCAAACGCAAGCTGTGACTTGGCCTCTCCTTCATATTTAGTTCGAGTGCGAGCGAGATACCCAAATTCACTCCAAAATCCATTAGATTACTCTCCTTCCTCGCGAATGGCCACGCTTTCTGGGATTATCCGAAATAATGAGTTAGTTTCGAAGTATCGATTGAATTGTTGTTCTTTTGTCCGATTAACATATTCTTGTTGTTGTTTAAACTGTCAAAAGTTACAATAGTAGAATTCGTCCATTTTACCCCATCGAATTCAACCTTTCAATCCGTACTAAAAGTTAGTTTATCAGATATTAATCTTCTGAAAGTTTACCGCGGTGAGTCCACCTTTTAGTTTTCGAGATACGAGGAACCACAGTTTTGTCTTTGGCGATCAGTAATAATATACAACCACACAAAAAAAAATAGGTTACTTTTTCAGTCTATTCGTAACACTGCATTATTCTTCGATGTAAACGCACGAAATATAAAATGGAGTAAAAATATCATTTTCTGTATAAAAACACGTTTGTTGTAATTCTGATACAAATATTTAAAAAAGGAATAATACTATACGTAAACTGTAAAATGTATTAATGATGGCGAAATGTGGTTTTTACAAAGTTATAAAATGTTGTTATATAAAAAGATTCCAAAGTTCTCAGTGACAGCCATATATCTATTGTAATTACTTTTCTATGAGTAAAAAATCAATACGCATATATTTTGTCAAAGTTCTTTGTCACATTATAAAACCTTTTTAGCGTGTTGTACACATACAAGAATGTCAGTACACGTAAGTATTTTTTTTTTTCAAGAACCGATTAATGGATTGTTTACTGTTTACTGCGAATCATAGAAGACCTTGCGTATATTATATGAGTTACGTATATAAAATAAACGGAAGTTTCTTTGCTTTTTGCATTGTATATTTTATGACCGAGAAAGAATGTTGCGTCGATAGTGTTTGTGCGTCACAATATACATTGTAATGTAATATTAATTTGATCGTGCTAAGTACTACACGTATAGTTCATGAAACCCCATTATTATACACTTGAAATTGTAGTTTCTTTACTTTAAATCATAAAAACACAATTGAGAAGGAAAGAAGTATTTATAAATTCTGAATTTCGAAGTGATGGTGATGTAGTATTTTTAATATTTAAGGTGATGTGCTTAGAATTTCATTATCTACAACCTAACCTATAAGTGCAATTCGCCCGGGTTTAATTTATAGTAGCTTTTCCTTTCTTACTACTTAAATGTAAAGGAAAGTCGACCAATGTTAAAATTGTGAAATGGAACAGGGCAGCATCAACGCCTATCAATTTTTAGTGCATGGTCTAAAATTGTAGATCGTAAAAATGACTGTAAATTTCGGACGTTACCTTTAATACGACTTAATAATAGGACATCTTCTAAAAAATTGCATTGAAGTTTCCGCTTACAATTAAATTTCTGTATATTCAAAATTATAATGGTCAACCAATTTTATTATAAATGTAAGGTTAAACAAGTATATATTAATTTTAACAATTAATAAAAAATTAATAAATCAAATTTCAGTAATTAGAAACTCAAATCATACAACATTTGATTTTTGTGAAATTTAATTATCGAGAGTTTTGATATTTGACAATAAAACTGACAGCTATCAATGATCCAAATATTTCGACCTTCTATTTTACAAATTACAGTTTTATGATAAAAACTTATTGTTGTATTCATTATAATCACATTCCATCTATACTTACCTATACTTAATTCACTTTTGAATGTCTGTTTTTTAACATTATTTCTTGATGGAATGTGTGTTTTATTGGGTGTAGAAAATATCATCGTATAAAGTAAATCTCTTGTGAAGGACAAGGAATTCGAAACATTGGGTTCAGGTGATAACAGAGGGATATATCTGGACCGTGACGGTTAATTTTCCATTTTAAATCTTGAAAATCGTAACAGTTTAACCGTTTGGAAGATCACGGTAAATAAGTTTCAAATTGTCTTTCTGACACTACCAGTATTGGGGATGAGGACAAACGTTAGAATAAGGGAGGTATCCGCCATATTGCTTGACTCGAAAATTAAAATATGAGGAGTCCTAATGTAATACTTCACGGCCTGACTCGCGAACTCCGTAGAAAAATAGTAGTTGTACGATGAATATACATATCATCGTAAACATCGTCTGAAAACAGATGTGTCCACTAAAATTTGTATCGAGAAAGAATATATTGTTGGGGCTAGTGTTTTAATCAGCACAAGTCGGCACTGCAACCATTACAACAGCAGTAAATAAACTGTAGTTACAGTTCGATACTGTAAAGTTAGCACCTACGTATTTCACGTTATTCACGTCATCCCCCATGGCGAGCTTATTTACACACAGTCCGTTGCAAGCTCTTTACATTACTTTAGAACACGTCGTAATAGAATATTTAGGCTGCAACCCGAGAGGGTACAAAATAGCCAGATAATGTCTCCGTCTATAAACATCGTTGAGGAAAGAAAGTATGCCACGAGTATCAGGAGTGTGATGGTTTTGCGCGAAGGATCCCTAGGGGTGTCCCTCCGCGGTGCCTTATTTTAAGTGTTACGGCTAGTACGGTAAAGTATTGTCAATTCCCTGCGGCCTTAAAGCTGCGGTCTTAAAAGCTATCAATTTTGATATCCTCGGCTAGAAGAATTGCAGAGAAACCAGGTCGATGCAGCTGACTTTTAGGACGGGTGACCGTTTATGACCCAGCATTAACGGGTAGCTTCACGTGAGTTCAATCAACACCGACCCAGTCGGAACTGTTGGCCGAGACCGGTAGTTCAATCATCCTGACATTCGGAACTTGGATTGACGTTACCAACGTCCTGCAAAGCCATTCGGTTCGTACCTGCTTGGTTAAGCTAATATCCGTGATTGATGTAACATTCACCAAATACCGGACTTTAAAAGTTCAGCTACTGTGAGGTCAAATACTTCGTAGATTTCCTAACGTTTCTCAATAAAAAATAAGAATGAGAAAGATTTTCTCCGTGGAAATTACTGAATAAAATAAAAGAGAGGGTTAAATTTCAAACTTGTAGTGTTTATGCTTGCTTGTTATTATTCAAGATTAAATGTTGCATCATGCTAATAAATCCATCAGAATGGTCAAACCTGTAGATTTTTCTGATGAATCAGATTTAAAATGCTTTAAATGATGGCAGGACTAAACCAATAAGAATTAGATTTGGATTGAGTCCATTCGAATACGGATTTCAACGCCAATGATTCAATTCTAGCAAGACACAATACATATTTCTTAGATATAACTAGACATACTTAAGAATGTATTTCTTCTATTTAAGATTCATCTAACATTTAAGCAAAATCAACTATATTCACATCAAATTTTGATCTATTTAATACATAATCGACTTTATCCGACCACCTTATATCAGTCGAAGCGACTAGTATGTAGTGTATGAAAGATTCAGGATCAGTTGAGTTGTTGATTATGTTACGAATCATTAGTGTTGAATTTTAGACAGTACAAAATGCATAATACCTCATTGATTCCTTTAAAAATAATATACTGCATGTTAATACGTCATTACTCAATAAATATAGTAATAATTTTCAAAGATACGCTTGTGAAGAGATAAAATGAAAAGTGATTTTGTGCGAGAGTTAATGCTTTGATCACGTTGCAAGTAAAAACCTATGGCAGTAGACAGAGACGTACATTCCTAGTATGGTTTGGAACCAACTGCAGATCCATAGTCTATTTTTATAAGCCTCGCGTTTAAACACGTGACAGATTCCAAGTCATTTCGATCGACGATTTCATTGTTGGGCGTACTAAAGCGATAACACGAAAAAATAACCTAGATGACGTCAAAACACAAGGATACTTCCACGAGGTCTGTATAAATAGAATCGAAGACGTCTGCGTCATATCAAGAGCCACCTTCTACTCGGACTGGAAAGGAACGTTGTACTATTGGATGAATCGCAAGACGCCGAGTGTATATTGAATTTTCCACCATAGTGCCATTACCGGCATTCGCACAGCAGGATGCCTCCTGAAACATCAGGGTACTTCGTCGTGATTACATTAGCAATTTGTTGTTCTTCCAGTTTATACGAATACTTCGCGAATATTGCACAGCTTTTCGAGCTTCCATTGCGATAAGACGAATGTTGACGCGATGGCTATGAATGCATAATGTCGCTTATAAATTATAGGGGTCCCTCTCGGTCTTCCGGGCTGTTTGCTAAGAGATTGTGCTTAACGAACTTTCGCGATTTTCTTCGACTTGACATTCTGAATACTGCATGTATATTTATGACAGGATGCTTAAAGCGATCGATCATTCCTGAGAGACGGGTTGATTGATATTCATCCTCCTATACTAGGCTACTTGAGAATTTTATCAGTATAATGAGAGTGAAAAATGTCTTTTCTTCTGTATTTTCAAACTTTTATGCTCGTTCTGGCTAGTTCCCGTGCAAAACATTGAGTAGGACAGTTGCCAGACATGTGTATCAGTAAATATTATGACTTGAGGGATCTTAAAATATCCCTTAAAATAGAGAGAATTGTTTCGATTGGAATATAGTTTTTATAAATTTGATTACTTTTACTCTAATAATGTCTGAAATTGTAATAAGTACTACAATGTAGGAATAATGTATAACGTAATTGAAATTTTTCTTGATAGACATCGAAAGCAGTCGATTAAAAATTCGATAAGAACTGAAGCAGCCTATTTTATCGACTATTATGGTTTTGAATCGTAACTCTGATTAATTGACTTTGTCTAAAACTGTAGAGTTTACATTAGTTTACTTAATTTTAATACAAATATATATAAATATATATAAAAATAAATAATATTGATTGACAAAATAGCACACCATTGATATGATAAGTAGCAATTCCAAATGATTATTTTGGTGCTGAAAATGATGGTTTCATTTTTTAGAAAAGTGAGCTTAAATTTGTCAAAAATGGTGTTCTTTTCTATAACATTAATATTTATTTTGATCTTATGATATTTTTCACTTCGATTAAGTGATTGAACAGTTTACTTTTTTTAAGAAACGCAATTTATCATTACAAGCATAAGGAATTATTCGATTTCTTATAAAATTATCGTATTGTAATTTTCAAATCTGGTGATCTCTGAATACTATAGATATCAAAACTATCATAAACAAAATGATGAATCGGTGACCTGAATAGCAAAATTACAAAAATGTCGACATTGGAATCTGAAACAAATTTGTTAAGAATTAATAATGTCCGATGCAATTTAGAGAACAATTTAAAATTTAAAAAAAGTTATTTCGAAATAAGATGTAACAATCACCAAGAACATTATATACTGATTCATGCCTACATGATTGCAAATTGCTCTATTCCTACATTTGGGACTCTTCTGTTCACAATCGAACTAATATTTTCAAATTACCGAAAATGAAAATGTTAATAAAAACATTTGAATGAAAAATTGTTTAAAGGAAAAATCAAGTCATCTGCAAAAAAGTAATTGTAGTATGGTGAAAAACGCTTATTTATGAGTAACCATATATATATTGTATAGTATATATAGTGATTACTTCTGGATTGATATGAATTATAAACATTGAGTTTTATTTCTAGACAATATTTGCTGATTTAAATGAATTAAAAATGGTTGGAGTATAGATACGAAGTTTAATTCGTTGTAATAAGTGAATCCGATTCAATACGTTTTCGGTTATTGTGATTAGTCAGTTTTGTTTTAACAATTTATGTGCAGGCATTAAATAAATGTATGATAACATATCACAAGTCTAATATTACGCACATTAATGTCTCTATTAGATGTTGAAGCATCACATTCTTCACCATTATCCATAACTATATTTTCACATTCTCCTTCATGGGTAGTGTGACCGTATACTTGTGCGAAAAATTAATTCCAACTATTGTTTATGATTCTTTATTTCTCGATGTTTTCTCGTATCTATTGTATTCTTATAAACAATCTAAGTATAGTTCTATTATCCATCGTATGAATAATATGATTTAGTCATAAATTTAACAGTTTTATTGGATATTTAATTGTATCATTTATGTACATTTTTACTGTATAACAGTTGTATAATTTTGTGAGAATTTTTCATTTCAAGGTTTTTTCATGCAATTTTATATAATTTCACTATATGCATATTTTTATTTACAATCTGACATATTTGTGTAACAGTTAGGTTTAATACGACAGAAACATCCATTTATGTCAAATTCGTCTATTAGTCACAGGCTAATCTGCACAATCATCGGATCCAAAAATAGTCATGTTCTACAATTTGCATATATATATAATGTTATCTCGTAATTTGACCCTAGATGACTCCAGTAGACTTACTGAAAGTTAGAAAATCCGCACGAACACCATTTTTTTGAAGTAATTGTTTTCGCAACTTTGCGCTGTAGAAAGTTTAAAGGTAGCCTTTAAAAATGTAAACCATTCGATCATTAGTCACTTCTATCCAATGCGCTTTATTAAAGGATTTTGAATATGCATCGAGTTGTTGGAAAATTCCAGCACTTCCCATAAGTTTGCCAAAGAGAATGTTGACCGAGCTAGCGGTAGGTTGCGACGTTTCTTCATTAACCGAAGAACATCAAGGTGATTATTCAAAGTTTAGAATCAGTTTTCTCTTCTGTGAACTTTTCGCGATTCAATTGTTGCGGCCCAACTTCAGCTTTAAATTTACCGACTTGATCATCTGATGGGTGACGTACCACATTGTAAAAAAATACTACATTTTTATAAACTTTTCGAATATTGTTTATTATAATTTTTATTAATGGTAAATAAAACAAATGATATATTATGAATTAAATTGAATTAATTCAAATAAAGTATGTTGAACTTGTATATTGTTTTCCCTTTTCAGCAGAAGTATTATATTTCAAGTTGTTTTCTTATCAATATAAGCTATATAATCAAATTGTTCTCAAACATTTGAAATTCAATTGTTAAATGCCGATGCCCAATCGCACTTCCTTGTTCTAGTTCAACAATATAATACAATTGCATTGATACAATATCGACAGTATTTGTACAGTATTTGATGTACGTTGTTTGCCTCGTGCAATCTATACACGCATTGCTATTGTCCTGAAGGTTGAAATGAAATTTAACTTGTACGAAGCACACGTATCTTATTTCTGTATAATAACGCGAGTCTACAACTTTTATAAATATTGATAATGGAGTATGAAACCAGGTCATTACATTATTTATCAGTGTTAAAATATCACAAATGAAATTTATCAAGGTGAAATTGATATCAGTAGCATGAATATCATGAAATATAGAGTATTTATGTTCGAAAAAGGATTGATGGCTAAATTATTAATGAAGTTGTTATGTCTAGAGAATAAAAGCAATGCAGGTGACTATTTTTAGCGTTCCGATATGTCACGTATGACGTATAGCCAAGTCCTCGCACGTCTCGAATTCTCGTTATATTAGTTGGATCTCTTTTCAGTTTTCTCCAAGGCTCGATGCCTTGATTTTGAATCGTTACTCCAGTCGCGTAGGTCTTAACAGTTTCCTCTCTCGTTATGGCAAAGGCCAATCGATTCGTACAGACAATAGTAGACGTGCTACGCAGCGGAAGGGTAGCAACACATTTCATCTACGACGTCAGTACATTCTTCCAACTGTGTCAATAGATATTGTATTGTGGTGAAAGAGCTGGACTCGATGAAAACAAAAATAAGCGTGCTAACTGGAATACTGCTAAATTAATTATGTATTTGCAAAATGTTGCAAAAATGAAAGACGCGATGTGGAATTTTCAGTTAGTTTTACCCTACAGTAGAAATTTATCCAATCTTTTCTTACATTATCCATTTTCCACGTACCTTTAACTATATTTCAATACCCATATTTTAATGGTAAAATATTGAAATTATCTATGAATTAGCGTTTTTGTTCCTAGCAGGGTATATAGGGAGGAAAATTTCCTTGGCAATTTTATCATACTAGGAGGTGGCCTTTTAGGGCAGTATTTAAATGATAGTGAATTTTCATCATAACGTGAATAGCGTTTATAAACCTATAATCATACAATTTGTTAAGTCAATTCCGACTTAGTATATTATTATTCTAAATGACAAATGAAATATAGTTCAACTACATAATACAGTAATAAGAGAATGCAGTATCATTGATTTTAAGAAAACCCAAATAAATTTTTAAATCTCTGTCATCAAGTCAAAATCTTTAACAAATAAAATAATATTTATGATTTGGTTCAGCAGAGTTGACTAAAGATATAGATAAAATTTACTAAGCAATTTACAAATTTATCAATCGCCATTTTGAATTCATGATTGTAAATTTTCGTAACTTTACATTCGGAAATGTTTTTTAACCATTTTTTAATTTATTCTCTTGTTGACAGTTTTGTGTTATCGTCAACATATAGTCACAATGTAAATTATAGTTGGTTCTAATGTGGCAAAGTTTTATCAGAAAAAAATTAAAAGTTATCCGCTGAAAGTATATAAAAACTCTCGAAAAAAAAATATATATATGTATATAATTGCAGTGAAAAATATGTTATTGGCGTCTTCATGTTTACTCTGTAGTATGTTGCAATACTCCGTTTGAACGCCGAACAGTAGATCATTGTCGAGCCTCCTTCTTTAGATTTCTCCAGTAATGCTTCACAATGTACGTTGTTTGGCCTCGAAAACACTGCGTACTCCATGAAAGAGTTCACAATTCTGCAAGGACAACGAGAAACATTGAAATGTTGAACTTTAAGAAAAAGTTGCATTCGCTATTGTTGGCTCGTGCTTTTCATTTTAAGCAGGACAATAATACACAACAAGAACTACTCTTTTTCGAATATTCAGTTCATCAAACGAATGATGGATCAGTTTATTAATTATGTCGTGTTGACTAAACGTGCTTCGGTAGCCTCGTGCAATGCACAACTTTTAACAAATGTAACAATTGAATAAATAAGTCGTAGGTACACTGACAAATTTTTATTGGCGTTGAATGAATCATAATAAGGCAATTCAATGTCGTTCCGAAATGTCTGGAATTGTGAGTATCATAATATCTGAATTGGTGACATTTTATTTAAAAATATTCATATCCTATGGCAGGTTTTGGGAGTTATGTGATGACCTCTCTTTTTTAGCATATGAATATATGATTGAAACAGATTATATTATTCTTAGAGAAAGCCCACAGGATCACCGACTACCAAATCAGACTGATTCACTGATACAATAAAGAAAGTTAGAATATAATTTAAAATTTACATCCAGAATTTTGATCCTAGTAAAAAATTCTTCAGTAACATTTCACATTATGCAGAGTGACCTCAGTCTACACCGAAAAGAGGAAGGATGTTTTCATCCCATCAATTTTAAAGGACTTATTTAAGATTAAAATTTTACATCTATTGTAGGAAAATTAAATATTGAAAAGTACTGAAAGTATGAATATAAAGTAAACGTACCAATGACTGGACATGAACCAACGGCTGAACGACCTAATTAATGCTCCCTGTGTCGCTAATAACTAGTATCAACATTGATTAGGTTCTCCAGCTATAGGTTCATGTCAGTCATCGATACATTTACCTTACCCATCCTCGAAAATACAATTTTTCTGATCTACAGAAAGAATCTGATTTAATTATCCTTTCTATTTATCTGTTTTAAACATCAACACAGATAAAATTGTTAGGTAATGAAAAACTTTGAAAGCCGATTACTATTTTTGGAATGTTCGGTGTTAATAAACAAATAATTGATAAAGTTCTGTTAAATTCCATTTTACCCACCGTATCCCACGAATGGCAACGCGTATATACTTCGTTCAGCCGAGTTTTCCGTCGAGGCCAGGTATGCCAAGACTTTCTCTCCTTATATACCATCATACGAGAGATTCTAATTCGAGGTGATGCTTCGCACATAAGAGATGTCCGAAAAATATTTTATTTACAGCTTGTTAAAAATGTTGAAGGTTAGAGGTTCTCCGTACAATTTTCAGCAATAAAAGTCGCGAACAAAAATTTGATCATCCATTAGCTATAGTGAGATATTTATTCATTAAATAAATAAACAATTTTATCGGTGGATATATATTTTGTTGGATGTGGATATATGATGGTATATGATATTCAGTGAATAAATATTTTATTAACAAAAAGAACCTCTCATTGGTGCGATGGTAAGATCGTATCGGAATATTGAATAAAAAAATTTCATATTGTTTTAATTAAAATTCTTCTCCGCATGTACAGATTTTCTGTCAATTAAACAATAATTGCCTTTCAGTAATCGCTATATTTATTGAATCATTTCAGATTATTTCATGCTATTTTTACGTGCGCACAAACTTTTACAATTACCATTTTTAACTTTTCACACATAAAATATATTACACATGTATATGTGTGACTGCGTATACACCTAACATCAAGATGTTTCATTATTTGTCTGAGATAACATTTCTTAACATTCTTTATTGTGAGTGGTCGTTCCACGTGTGTAGTTATTCCTGAGCAACCGTTCGTCTCGTAACGGATTTATCATGTAATTGCTTGTATCACTGTAATATCAAAAACTTAACAAAGCAATGAAGCATTCCGGTTTTTCCTCGCCTCACAGACGATGTAAATCCACGAACATAATTTACCGCATTTCTAAGCTTCCCAGGTTGTTTGTCACATTCTTTTTATTGACCGAAAATAAGTCAAAATAATGACTGGAAATAATAGTCTTAATATAAATTGAATCATACTATTTAATTAAATTGGGGTTAGCGCATTCTTGCTTGTATATACTTAAGAAGACTTGCAGACGACACATTTATACAATATATGTATACATAAAATTATGTTTAGTAAATTTTATTAATAAATTTTTATTGGAACTTTTAAAGATAATGCCAAGCAAATAAAGTAAAGACATGGATGGTTATGAAAAATATATACATGTATGTACAAAAATCCAAAACTTTATACTAATTTCCTCACGCAAATAAATTTGGCTGGAATGAAAATCACCATTTCTACTTCTGATTTTTTTATTTTTTTATTTTTTTATCAGATTAAATGATGATTACTATGTAAGAAATATCATCATAAGCATCACTAGTTAATAAATATTATATTCTTAATCTTTAAATTATAAAATATAGTTATTAACTAATGGCATTTGACGCATGAATCTGTAGTACATATATATATAGAGCTGTTTGGACTAGAAACTTCATGTTCGATATATGTATAAAATGTATATACTTTTCACCTTGTAGCTAGGGTGCTGCTTAGTTTATCTTACTTCTTATCAAGGGTTAGATTTGGAATGCCCGAATAATCAAATCATATATCACCAGGCTTGTTTAGTAATCTTATATTCCATTTGTCTTCGTGGATAATAATCTGATATCACGTCCGTTGGTAGTGAGAACCTGAACTCAAAATAAAAAACACAATATTTACGCATCGAACATATTATTATAAAAACTCTATATACATTTATATACATGATAGATGTAGGTTCATGAGACATCATTTTAATCAATGATCAAGAGTCAAAACCCGATGCATTTAACCACATTGGAGGAATGCTAGTTTTCATTCTTGAAAATGAAAATATTAAAGATATTCGATTATATATCGTAAAACATTTATCAACAAATTGTGAATTAATTGAAATATGAGAATAAAAGAAAATGGAAAATAAAAACATTTGGTCTAGACTGTTTAGAAAGTAGACTACGCTGTTTCATAGGCGGAATTTTTAGTAGAGTTGTAAAGCCGACTAAACCTATAAAATTCCATTTTTATATTTTACATCATAACTTTCAATCATAAATTCCTATACATAAAATAAATGTGTATTTTTCTCGTTTCAGCTACCGAACGAACATGGGCTGCTTTGGAAGTAAGGATAAGTTAAGTAAGGAGGACATGGACTTCCTCAAGTCACACACGCGATATGACGAATCCACTATCAAGGAATGGTACAAAGGATTCAAAGTAAGTAATCGTATGTTTTCACTTTGTATACATTCATTATTTCGAACTTTGCCTCGTGTTTGCACAAACCGTTTGCCAGAAATTTTGATAAATTCTATATTGCTGACATATAAGCTTTTATTTTTTTAGTGCAATTTCTACTTTTTTATTTTTGTGCAAAATCATTCACATATCATCAAAAATAAATCACTTGAAACATTATATTTAGAATTGATTACAATAAATCGTTAAATATTACGTAACTTTAAAATTGTTTGCCTAGTATATATAAACTACGGTAAACAGATAAATTGTCAATAAATGTCTAGAAGAGCAATGTCTAGATAGCTGTAACATAGTGCACGAACACTTGCGCCGTGTGATAAATACCGTCGACAATTCTCCTGTTGATAAGAAACTTGAATGTAGACGATGCTCACACGTATGCCTTATTTATCACGTCTTGTTTCTCAATAAATGAATAACATAGAATTTTTTAGATTTACGATAAAATGAGAAAATACAATTTTTTTTTGTTCGATAAACATTAAAAATATTTATATGTTTATCAAACTTATACAATTAAATTGCATAAAACAAATTAATTTCAACGCAAGTAATTTAAACAATATACATGTATATGAAATGAACTCGTGCACGTATGTTTCAATATTTGTTTAAGCGATATATTCTCTCCCTACAGTAGTTCTGTAGTCAAAACAGTATGCATTAATGTTTGGATTTGATTCAGGCGGTACCAAAACTTGTTTCGGCAACGCTGTATATGTTTCGTCAGATTCTTCCTGTTATCGCGCATTCGTATATAAATGTAGACATAACGCAGGGCAATTTTCGGGAGTAAACAAAAGGCACAAAAAGTATTTTCGGAAATTGAGAAGGGTATAAGCTTGAAAGTCGGTAAAAATCTTATAAAAACTTCAAAATTTCATGCAAAATTGACGAGGTTTCGAATGAAACACTTCGAAGTAATGTAGCGTATAACTATGCGACGTTGCCAAACGTTACTTATAGTTACTGGTTTTTGAAAACAATACGTGTTCAACACTTTGATCAAAATAATTTTTAGTAATATGCCTGTTTTATAAAAGTCCACAACATTTTTATGTGAATAAAAAAAAAAAAACATAAGAAAATTTAATCATTTATATAATAATTTTTGTTTTAAGTGTTCTGTCCATCTAAAAATGTAGTACGATTCTTTTATATCTGTTTCTATCAGTGTAGCAAATCTGATTGATAATTCTATTACCTATACAGGACTCACTTATTCAATTGTAATTTAAAAGACTTGTTTAGGCTTGAAAGAATGTTTAGCACTTCTGGCCTAAAATTTCGTATTTATAAATAAAATATATACATCGTCTAAACCCTGGTAGAAATGGAAATTGCCATGCCACTTCCACGCTAGCAGCTAGACAGCGCCATGCTAGAATCGTCACATTTTGCCCCAGTACGCATGCGCACATCGTTGTTCTTCGTGTGCGCATGCGTACTGGGGCAAAACGTGACGATTCTAGCATGGC
>JAPYZR010002286.1:0-21915 GCA_030522945.1 Trichopria nigra
TAGGCGCTAGGTAATCTTCCAGGCCAGATCCTAGATATATTTAGGGAAAAATATCCTGGGCCCAGCTTTTTCCAAGATTAAATTTCTACCTGGGATATTATCCGATCATAAATTTTTGTTAGATTTATTTGATCCGTGTTAAGTTTTTTATTTTTGTTTCTATTTGCTTTTTAGTCTTATCTTATTTGTCTATTTTGACAGAGTTTCTTACAAACATAGGTTTTATCGATACACGTTAATGTTGTCTAATATTTTTCCGATTTGGGCGTATTTGCAGTAATTTTTCTTTAATTTTGTTACATTTTAATTTGAGTTTATATAAGTTGTCAACTCTTAATATTTTATCATTGTGGTCGCGTTATACAGATTTTCTACACGTTTTCTTATTTTTATTACATTTTGAGTATGCTTATTTTGTTGCTGCTTCAATATTACGTTGATTTCGTCATTTTTTTAAAATTTGTTGTCTACTCTTAATTAATATTATTCATATCTTCTTTTTTATATTACAACTGTTTTGGTCAATTTTTGTCAACAATTGTTGATTTTTAAAAGTTTTTGGTTTTTCAACTTTTTTCCTATATATTATAATTCGGCTTTAATTATAAGGGTATGATACACACACACATACACATATATATCATTAAATGAAAACATATATTTGTACCGCGTGCGAAAGGGATTTTGTGCAAAGATTGAACATATATTTTATTTGTATCTATATAATTATGCAAGGTTAATGTCCGCCTAATTGACGAGATAACATATTTTGGCGTGTACTGAAGTCGCACATGATATATTTAATAACATCGTGCCCATATATTAGTGACAAATGAATTTCACGCGACGGTTGCTGCATGTTTGCCGCGCTAATGGGCTCTTCTTTTAATTTGATGGGAATTCAATGACTGGTGCTTGCGTGTGCCGGATATTGGGCCGCTGTACGTGAACAAAGATTGAAGATACAGTTCACCAGTAATCGCAATTCAATTTTAATGAGAATTCCTCTGTCACGCTAGTATTAACAAAGAACAATCAACACTGGAAACATTTGCAGACCGCGGCGCAATTAAATACTCTATAGTTTTCGCTAATTTTAATTTATCGGTAAGATCTTTCAAATTATTTCCACCTCTGGGTTTTCAATTTGGATCGTTAGTCCGCGTACAATGTATTCTTTTCTACGTACGGATTACTCTGAGATTTTTAATGCAGATTTTGTAGAGGTATATCATTCAGGGATACGCGAATGGGAATGTCTTGAATCTACTGTTATACTCGTGTAAAAAATAAAATTGTTCTTGAAATAAGTGTAAAGGTCTGTACATATCTGAAAAATAAATTGCTTTTCTTAAAATCTCACCTATTATCATGGACTCAATCTCTTGATTAATTTCATGACGAATTGCACCGCAATTTCGTTCTGATGTTCGAATTCAAAACAGCCCCTGAAGTGGCGCTCTACATTGACATTACACTTTCTTAATTTAGAAGATCCTATTTTGTATTTCCTGGAATCTTTTCAAATGATCATTAGGTAAAATGATACATCACGTACGAACTTCCCAATTAGCACAATAGTTTTAAATGTCAGTATTGCGGCCTTTAATTTGTTTCCAATTCTTCACATCACGGCGTACGACGCATGCGGAGCTTTTAATTCGACTAATCACTAGTACAATTAGCTTAAGTAACAAATCAAAGCTTTGAAGCCCAGCCTTAGGGAGTGCGAGTAAACTTGAAACGTATTGATTCAGTTACTGCAAATCATGTTTCTGGTGCTGTATATATACCAAGCTCTCCGAAACTAATAGACTGCAGTTATGAATATATCTGAGAGTCGAATGCAACACATAATATATATCAACGTAGTGATCTTAATTACAGCGTATGTATCGTCTTGGTATATTGCACGGTTGAATAGTCACGGTAAGTTGAGGCTAATCGAAGTTGGATATGCCAAGTTGTTCTCTCGAGTAAACTCTGCGGCGTGGACTGCCGCCAATATCCCATACACGTATACCCGTCAGTTTTCTACTTATTATGCAGAGTTTTGATGTATTAGTGAACTTACTCTTCACTTCTTCTATAAATATTTATAAATCGAGATTTATTGCAGTAAATTCGACGCGTGTTCAATGAATTGTACGATTCATGATGGAACTGTAACGATATATGTTATTCATTTTTTTTTATGTTTTATCTTCGATGGTAGATTTACAAAAAGACATTAAAATGGTTTACATTCGATTTGATTTTCATTAAAGTAGATTTTGAATTTATTTATTATATGGTCAAATGACTATATATTATATAAAATGTTAAATGTAATTTTTTATAAATACTATATTCAGTAAAAGAAATCCAAATACTATAGAAGAATTAAAATATTTAAACAAAATGAAAAAAATGTTGACAATTGCTGATATTAAAAAAAAGTCAAATATAAGAATTTTTAGAAAAATGTAAATAAATTATCAATTTATAAATCTTATTAATTACAAGCTAATAATGAAGCGATGATGCAATGTATATACGCACACAAAAACAGTCACGTGATCCCAGGTAGAAATTAATCGTGGCATTCCGTTTTATTGTAAAGGCCCGGAATATCGGGAAACCATTATAAAATTTGTACAAGAAAATCTCTCGATGCTGTTCAGATTTTATGTAGAAAATCTAGAAATTTGATAGTGAAAATTACTATAAATTCTGGGTCAGATAAAATATGAATTCTGCCTCGTTTCTAAATCGGTTTTGTCTAGAAAATACTATAGATATATGATTATTTTTATAGCAAATTTTTTTTTAGGTTAGAATAAAATAGGTTTTCCTAGAAGAAAACTAGACAGATTCTGTTTAGATCATAGACATAGATTGTTATCATGGCCCCATATATATAACGTTATCTAGACAGAATCGATACAGCGCCACGATTAATTTCTGCTAGGGATATGGTCACGTGTGTTATGGTTATTAAAAATCATTTGGTTATTATAATTTAATATTGCAACAATAATATCCGATATCGAAAAAAATGAATGCATACATATATATATATATGCGTTATGAAGAAATTGTTTCACTGTTCCGGCCTACTATACGTATATATCTTTGTCGGTAGAATTAAAAAATTGATACATCAGCACCAGTTTTGAGATATTTTAATTAAAAAATCATACCTTCGACCATCGTCTATGTATTTGTTAGTTCGACCATTCGGTAAGTGTATTAAATAGAAACATATACGTTTACAAAGAATTTGGAAAATGCAAGTAAAAAGCGCTCTTTCAGTTTTCGGTCACGTTCACAATATCCTTGCGTAGCCGTGAAAAAGTTCAAATATCCTGAAATATCCTAGGAATGATCCTTGCCATGCGGTAGCGTATAATGCAGGGTCATATGAACGACAGTGATGTGGGTTCGTGCGGCTTTGTGGGTAGGCACCGCGTTCTTGCAGCCGGGGTGTGGTGGAGGTCATGAATGAGTTGCAGACGATAATGGGTACGCAGAGAAATATATTCTTGCTCTGAGAAAAGAGTATGATATATATCGTTGAATGTAGAGAATTCCATTTCGGTTATTTGTTAAGACAAAATGCGTAGCCACGAAGACGGATAAATATCTTTAAAAGACTTATGAATATTCTTCTTTGCTTTTCACTTAAAATGAAACTTACAAAATTGGTTCTTTTTTTTTTAAGTGTATGAATGCTGTGTAAAAATGTAACTTTTATATTAATTGATGTTTCGAGGTATTTCTTTTGAACATAATATAGACGAATGCACTATAATACTCAGCAGAGAATTCTTGTAAATTTATGCTAAATAGATTTTTTTGTCGTATTAGACATTTTAATCCAGCCAAATTGAAGTAAAAAAACTCGCTAGGCAAAAAGTCTCTGAAAATGCCTCAGTGCACGAGTTCTGTCGATGATTCGACTTTTTCGGCAGCCTTGTGGTCGATCTCAAGAGGATAAGGTAATGGCCCTTGAACCTCAAAGAGAAGATCTTATTTCATGAGAAATACGAAGAAACAAGGGACGAGTGCGTTACTTCTTAATATTACTTTCTGGCCCTGACCAATTCAGTGCAATATTCAGAAGACAAACGATAAGGGCGTCGATGCCGACCCTTTTACCGAGAGGCTGAAAGTATTTTTACAGAGGACATTTTTTGCGACTTCAGGCATTACGTGACTTTGATGTACTTCGTCGCTGTTGATTCAATAATTCACCGCATATCCAATGCGTTGATAGCCATACACAATTGTTTCAGTATTATCCACCTTGCCATACGTATCCCTGCAATAGATCAATCTTTATCAAATTTGCAATAAATTATTAAACGGTCGATAAATAATCACGGGAAAGCTACACTAGTCAATTATTAACATTCATTAGGGTTGAACTGTTAAACAGGTATCGTAGAAATTACATTTAACGGATAAACAATATAAGAATAAATTACTCTGGCGTATGAATTTATAAACTTGTAGATAGTCATCGTCAATAATGAAATATATTTATTAAACTCATATTAACGGAAATATTTATATTATGGATTGAACGTAAAGAAATGTCCATTCTTGTCCATGAAGAAGGATGCAAGACGAATATTAAATAACTGTTAAAAAGATATTAGTATGAAAATAAATTTTTCATTTGAGCTAATATAAATACGCCTATTAAAACGTGGAATGCGGAATGAAAAAGTACAAATGAGGCTATTTTTCTCGGAAATCACGCGAGGCTTGCAGTCAAACATTTTGTGCAGGCGCTGAATAAGCTCGATATGCTGAGTGCTTGAATTTTGCTAATTATCAGCGCTGATTGGCGGAAATTCACTATGTCTGGCTGACCACGGTGAATGCAGGTCATTAACGTACTTAAAAGTTCTACCAAATTTCCAAGCATAGGCAAGAGGCGTAGGCGAACGGAAAGAGGAGGGAGCGAAGAAAATAATGATCGTGAAAGGAGCCAGAAAAATAGGAAATGAGCATTGAACGAGGAAAGAAAGGGAAATGTAACGGGAATTAAGAGCGAGAAAAAGTAGTTCGGGTTATTTACCTGTTCTACCGAGAGTACATCTGTTGCGTGTATATATATATATATATATATTACACACATGCATACGAGTCACCTACATCGAGTTGGGAATCACTAATGGAGAATCTCGTCCTGCCTTGCAGTAATTACCTGTCTGCATCTGAGGAAGGACGACAACCTCACAAAATGATTCTAATTTTATTGGAATAAAATATTTGTCAACGAAAGCTTTTTATTATTAATTAATCGGAATTTTCCAGTCGAAGATTTCAGTTAATTCATTAATTAAAAAGTAAAATATTTAAGTAAGCGTATTAAAATTAGCCTTCAAAATTCGATATTATTTTGCTAAGATTAATATTCGGAATCACAATTTGAATTTGTACACAATTCTATAATTCTTCGTGGATATTCGCCGGGGTTGCAAATTACACCAGGAATAATTTACGATTGTGGTTTGAAAAGGCCATGTCAATGAAATTTTCTCCGTGAATAAGCAATACTTCACTTTTGAATAGTGCAGCATCGATTCGACAGGTGGTACTGAAAGTCGAAGAAGAGGGAAACACTATTGATCTGGTAATGAAATATACAAGAGAAATTTTAGTTTCAAAGAAGTTTATTGCGTAGATATTTTTCAGGAATTCAGAAATCATTACATATTTAAAAAATAGCCTGAAGGATCAATAAGATTTCCATATTGGTTGCGAATTACTAATAGGATTGTTGAGACGTAGTCGCGGTATGCAAAGCATGTTTATTATTATATCAACAGTATTAAAAGGAATTCCTTCTTAAATAAAATTGAATTGCTCACGCTGGAAGCCCGTTTCAGTCTCGCGTCTCACTCGTTTTTAGTCTCTCCCAGACTCGTTACCAATCTCTCTGAGAGATACTCGTCGACTCTCTTGAAAACGCTCTTCAGAACTCCTTTTTCCACGGCAATTATGTCAGTTTAGAGATTACGCCGTCATATCTTAAAACTTGTCAAAATCTTGTCTCGAGATAAGGTTATCGGTAAAGGACCGTCGGCAAAGTGTATTTCACAAAATAAACTGGTTTAAAAACTCTGCTGTTCTCTCATCTCGAAAACCGTTTCGCGTTAATCGATACTCGTGGTGAAAACAGTCGTTAAAGTGTTGACCGTTCGGTTAAAGCGATTTCGAACAAAGGAAAACATGAGAAAATTGAGTTGGAGTTCTTTAGCAATATTTACACATTACCTCATCAAAGAGAGGAATTCAATCATTAAAGTTATACCGTTCTATCATCGAGTTACATTTCTTAATTAAAAAAGGTGCTCTTATGTATACATGTATTGGCAGATGCTCATTTAGTGTTCTTTTATATCGATGACGTAGTATTAATATTACACATTGTTAACTTTCGTTCGTTAAATAAATGACCAAAAGTATTAAATGCTTCCGATATATGGTTCTTTTGTATTGTTTACATCCTAGTAGAAAGTACTATTTAAATAGCAGGACACGGTACAGCTATCCATTTTAGTACATCTTACTATGTATATTGTAAAACCAACTAAAAAAGTCAATTCAACACTATATCTTACCTTATGTATATAGTTGATCCAACTATTTTCATGTAAAAACTTGATTAATAAGTGGCCATTTACCCCAAAACTGAAGTCTTGATGAACAAAACGGAGACCTTAACAATTACTAAAATCAGACGAAAAACTTTTTTATTGTCCTGTTTTATTGGCCTGAAAAAGATATTAGAAAAATCAAGTTGTATAACTGATAATGAATGGTAATTAATTTGTTTTTCGCATTTTCCAGTTTTAAGACTAAGTATGTTTCATGATCCAGACTTTGATACTCTTTTCATAATAAAAGATGAGATACCTGAAACGGTTGATTAGATGAGTCATAAGAATATCGTTAGATTTCTCCTCAAATATCGAAAAATGCAAGTGGATCTAATCCAATCTCATTTGGATTTGACTCTTTCATTCCGAAAGAGTCAAATCTTATTATGCAGCAGACAAAATGCTTTTAATTTAAATTTATTGTACTCAATCATACTAGTTAATATCAAATAGAAATTACTCGATAAAGTTCATCCTTGGGTTATTACAGCTTTGAAAGGAGCATTGATTACAGAAACCATATTCCGATGAATGGGAAAGCGGTGGCTGTGGGTTTAATATCTATGATTGCGCCTATGTAACTTTAGTTTTCAATGTTTTCTATGCGCCTATTGGAGATTTTCAGGCAGCGGCATCCTATGCAATAGGCAGTCATTAACGGGGATGAGTGAGCGTTAAGTTGCCCAGCGACACTTATCGCTATTCACTATAGTATGTGGGCTTTCAACCTGATCCTCTATTCGCCACAGGAGTTTTCAAAGCTCGCTTGGAGTTTTTCGATCGATTAACCCCTCCAGCGTGCAGTCATCAAATTCTCATATGTGCGAAACACAACTTTTGTTTGACTTAAGATTGTACTCGACGCTTACTTTCATAAAAGATGGATTTAAATTGTGCGTATAAAAGGAAATATATCATTTTTTTCACGATTTACCGATATATTCGTCTTTTTATATTTGTCCAAATTTATCGACAGTGAATACGAGGTACGTTCTTTAGGAACCATTCACCGTTGTAATATAGTAAAACTAGCGACTTCGAGTCATGCGGCTTTTCACGACTAACCCCTCAGTAGAGCTTCGCCTGTAATCCACCCCATCCATTGTATGTATCACCGAACGGACGGTTCATTGACATTTGGTGTTACGCGTTTCATTTCATTGCGTCTTCTGTCATTCATCGAACAAATTTTTCTTACGATTATATTGATATACAATTTTATATGTAATTTTATTTAGCATGAAAATTGATAATATTAACATATGTAATGTACGGTAAATTTGTAAAAAAAAAAGGAAAAAATAACAGATAGAAGCGAGGTCTTTCACCCTAAAGCCAGTGAATTCAATGCTTCATTGAGTCTCCCTAAAGTGCTGGTCTGGTCGGCGTAATTCACTTATTGTTGAAAACATTCCCTAAACTGTATGATTGTTGCATTCAATTTCGTCTGCCCGGATTAATTAAAATTTACTGTTTGATAAATTACTGTTGATATATGACTGCAAGATAGCTAATACATTCTCCCATACGTAAATTGTATTATTGTTTCAACCATTACGAGCGAAGCGTGAAAATAACTCGTAATGGCATTGTTTTTAAATTAAATTCATATTCCTTAATACATTTATCGATGTTGATTCGAATGAAGGAAAAGTAAAATTTATAAGAAATGAAATGATAAAAGTGATTTCTTTAAATTTGTTCTTTTAAAATATAAATTTCGTGTAAGAACATCACATTTAGAATAAAATACTGAGTCAATCTAATTAATAATGTATTTATTCTAATATCTAAACCTGCTTAGAAATTGTTCAGCTTTATTAGCAGTTTCCTTTTATGTTATTCATAACGAACAAGTTACTTGAAAATAACTGGAGCTGTTGTCCAGTTTCCAGAATAAAATGTCGATTAATCGTAAGCTGACTAGTTATAGCCAATAATTTTGCCAAGTGGTCGTTATAATATCGCGAGATACTCTCCGGAATTTCTGATAATTTTATGCCAGTAAAAATGGTCATTAAAGGCTGCAGAGTGGTGTTTATCGTAGAAAAATAAATGATTTTCCGACTAATGACGTTTACGTAAGACTTGAATATTAAAACGTTCTTCAAAAATGCAACTTCTCCATTACGTTCGCGTTTTGAAAAACGTACACATTATAAATGAATTAAAAAATGACAATCTACAAAACAAAATGTAACAGGATGAATTATTATCACACGTGTAAACGTTACCGTTAAACGTAATACCAAGAGTCGACAAAATATCGACAAATAATCAATTACGCCGGGAACGTGAAATCGACAATACAAATTGCATGCTTTTTCAGTAACGCGTTCAGTTAGCCAGGTCATTGTACATTATTCGGTAAACGCCGCCCATAAATTACGGCAGCGCAGTCACATTTTTCCCTCCACGAGTGATTTTCTGGAACCTTCGTTTACAGTGCAGCACCTAGAATATAGTCCTGGAATACAGAGTGCTTCAAAGTACGTAGTCTTCGCATTGTGTATTCGAGCGATGTGTTTTCTGTATACGAATCTAGGGTCCAACGAAGAATACGGATTATCAAGTGACGCAGACGGCGAGGTGCTCGAAATAGACGAGAAATTGGAAGGTCCGTACAGTTCGAAGCGCATGGCTGTAAGGTTTCACCTGAATTTACTCAGTTTGGTCCCCATCCACATATCCATGTACTTGTGTATATGTATATATATATTCCCCTCCTATCGACGGTATTTTCCGTTCCGTTCATGCAGTCAGGTGTAGTATAGCTGGCAGTGTCTTCCGATTTCCGTCCGGGTGCCAGAAAACGACCCACATTCTCGTTATCCTATCCGAAGGACCAAATCCATGCTTAACGAGGAGAGACCAGGCGGACTTAAAAGTTTCGCTCGGCAACGTTCGAGCTCTTTCGGCTGCAGTTTGTCTTGTCGGCTACTGCTCGGGAAACGAGACTTTGCCTTTGATAAATCCACCGACCGCGTTTGGCTTATCCCAGACGCCTCCAAAGGAACGTCGTACTGCGTCTAGCAATCTGCTCCTTAATTGTTTACTTTCCGTTCATTTGCTGGAAGCTGGCCAAAAACGAACAAATATTCTACTTGATCCTACCATTTTATATAGTAAAATACATTATATTCCCTTTTCACTTTGACACACACGCACACACATACACACACACTCACGCACGCACGCACGCGCGCGCGACCTCTTTGTATGGATTAAATTACAAGGGACTGTACTTATAGCAAATCCATCCAGCGGCGTGTCGTATATAGGGACAAAGGCTCCGGCAGTCTTTCGGCTGACGTCAATGTTGCCTCTTATCGATTAATTACCTGCACTGCGTTTTGATTAAAGTGGACGTTACAAAGGCAACGGTTTATATTGATATACTGTAAGGTCATATAATTCTATGGTATCCTCAGAAGATCATGATGATAATGGCATTACACAATTTTGCGGGAAGCCTTAATTATCTTTGATAGGAGATATTACTGTAACGCAGACTTCATACGATCACGTGAGATCTATACTCGGTCCGTTACAGCGTATTTGCTTTGATCATTTCATTCCCCGTGCAGGCGCGGTGCTCGTTCGCTTTTGTCCTTATAAGAGTAAAATTCTTGTTTAATTACTCTTAAGGGCATTTTAATCTCTAGCAAATTGCAGATTAATTCGATTCATTTACGGGCTGGGAGTTCATTTCTTTTCGAGTTGAGCACGCAGTTTTTCTTTTGCATGGAACGATACGACGTTCCAAGATAAGATGGTAAAGGCGACGGTGCGACCTACTGGTTGATAGGCCGTTATACTTTTTACCTTCTGCAACGCTTCGCCGCGGATCCTCCTTTGCAGCCGCACCTGCAACCTGTTTTAGCAATGAAGAGGAAAACCGGATAAGGCGACAATAAAAGGGAGTTGCGCGATATATAAACTAAGCGAGAAAGTGGCAAGATTACAGGGAATACAGATTACATATTAGAGGAAGAGAGATAGCGAATGAGGGAGAGGTAAACTGCATCTTCCCTATTAGTCTTCACTTTATTGGCGCAGCATTCGAAGCAACCCTCTGTACTAATAATACGACATGCTTTATCCTTGAACATCTATTTTGATATAAATTGAAGCACGTGCGGCTACGGACCGTGTAACGGAGAGAGGCTGCAGGACTGGAAAGTGACACACGTCACTGATAATTAAATTAGTATTGAAGTACCAGATAATACGGTACGAATCAAATCATGCAAATGCTTTTGTAGAATTCCTTATTGACTTTCATGCGATGTTGTAAGACTTCTTTGTTTCGAGAAGCAAGCAATTATATGATTAGATCTTCACGACGATGTGTGTATGATATGAAATGACATGAAAGATGAAATCATTGATCGCAATTATTCCAAATCGAACCTTATTAGAGAAAGTCTTAATGAGGTTTTAGAGAAATTAAAGTATACTAAAAGTTGCTACAAATATGTTTAACTCCAACTCATATCTACTTAGATCACTTCAGATTTATTCAGATTTATTCAGATTAATTTAGATCTTTTCAAATTGTTTAGAATATGGATTGTACATCTCATCATTATAGAATATTTTGTCTGTTTTAGTAAGATAGCAATCTTCAAATCGTTATATCGGAAGAATATGAGATGTCTCTAAAGTATTCTTAAGACAGCAATGAGAATTATTTCCAGAATATATTTGAGCTCCGAACGTAATTATTTGGAGATATTCTTGAAATATTTCGTGTAATTTGGAGATTATATCTAATTATAGCTGATTATCTGTTTTGGGTTTATTGGTATTCAACGTAGACAGAGTCCATATTTGGACTGACCTAAATAGGTACGAATTAAATATTGATTACTTATTCCTTGAAATTGAGGTATATTTATGCAAATTATTAACTCTTTAATTGTTTGTAATTATACGTCAATTACTGTATGCTCAGTCCCATGTGGGATAGAAATATTTTTGAGTTTTGAGGCATCAAAAATATATATCAGTGGGGTATCGATTCAAACATCGACATAAGTAATCCATCATCATGTTTAGAATAGGTCCAATAGAAATGCATCATAATAACAACATATATTGAACGTACCCAATAAGATCAAATGATTTTCTTGGCTTCAGGCAATACAAAAATACTTTTTTCCTTCCTTCAGTCTAACTTGATCCAATGTTTGTTTTGTACATTACGCAAATGTCGAAATAAGAGCGATTCATTTGGTCTAGCTCAGAAAAAAGTTTTGATTAATTCAGACGGAATTACGTTTCTCCATACGAAACTTCTGCTCGCGCATATATGCTTGTGACATATGACCGACAGATTTATGCGGATAGCGTAGAGTAGACAGTACGCAAATCGTCAGTAGTCGTTTGGACAAAAAATAAACTTTGGCCCGGCTTTCTCAAGTACAAATGCGACGCGTCATATGCGGGCTTTTATTACCGCAACACCGACCAAAGCATAAAAGGCACTAGTATAGTACATGCATCAAACGGATTACTCGTAATGCGTATTCACGAAATAAAACAGTCTCTTTTACCGTGGCACTGCAAAGGAAAGAGGGTGGCGCGTTTCAGGCTCTTAAACATATATATGTATATATATCGTACATCCCGGTGGCAGAACAGCACTGATGCGAGGCGATGCGGAAAATGTCACGAAATCCAGCAAGAACGCGCCCGTAATGGATTCGTCTATTCAGTCCGTAAAAGAGGGAACTGGACGACCAATATTACCAAAAACCGCGCGTTAGCTTTTGTTACACCAGTACCAGGGTGGATGTACGTTATTAACGTCCGCAATTAAAATTCCTTCCTTTAACGAGCAACGGCGAACCAAAATGTAGTCTTGGGTACGCGATAATGTCTAATTCTGGAGGGGATTTGCGTTTTAATGGAATTTAACAGCTGTAAACATTTTCCGAAGAAGCAAACTACATTATTTCTCATATTCGTTGTTTTTTCTTTCTCTGATTTTAGGTGAAGCAGTATGACTTGTGCCGCGATCGAAAAAGACTCCATGCCTGCCTACCAATGACAGCGAAAGCGAAAAAAGGGCGCAGAAGTAGAGAAGGATATCGGATGAGCCTCCGATCTATATTGTCGAGGACCTAATGGTCGTTAACATGCCAGCATTCGGAGCTGTCAGCTGTCGTCTTCTTCGGGAACTTCTTATCGTCCTCCTATTGTCCATACCGCCGTCCATTGGCGTGGATTTAGGTGAGTTGCTTCTGAAACGTACAAAAAAGAAATCTCCGTTCGCGTTGTCTTATCGGTACCTACAATCTGTACTTCTTTTGCACTTTTTACGTCCCGTAATTTATCTCAATCACAACTTAAGGAAATCCCAGCTAAAGAGGGTTCTCAGGAAAGACTACTATGAACTCAAACCAAACTGTGTGCTTCATAAATAATGATTAATCAACTTTAGGAATGGTATAAAAACGATTTTATTATAGAGATGGTGAATTAAGACGATTCGTTAGGATCGTTCGCTTTAAGATGATAGCATAAGCCGGCAATGTAATCATGGGTAAGTTATCGATCCACCACGCAGAGTGCCACCGCGGGCGTCTTAACGCGCAGGCTAATATTGATTTACATTCCACGTGGCTCAAGTGCATTATTATTGAACGAAAATAATTTTAGTACTGAAAGTAGATCGTCGAAATTCGTAAACAAGGAAATCGTCTATCGCCTCTATATTGGCTCATAAAACTTGCAGCCGCGCTGCACAATAAACTCTATATACACCCGGCGCCCTTCAAGTTATAGCCTCTGCCATGTTGGCTTTCCTCGAGACCGAGACCTTCCGGACTGAGGACCATCTCTGTCTGCGACACCACCGCCGTCGCTTTCAAAGACAATATTCGTGGAGAGGCGAAGCGCTCTATATTTCGGTCAGGAACCGTAATATCGCCAGTTTCGTATAAATCCGTAGAAAAATCATCTCGCGAGACTACGAACGCCGCGCTCTCGGTATCTTTATTTTTCAGCACCCATACGTGCACGCGTGCTGAATTCCGCTGCATCGCCCAGTATCGGCTCAAGGAAAGAGCAGACACGTCTCGTCAAGGCGGGTACGAGCGTGCAAGGCGGCTATAGCGTATAGGCTACACTTATTCTTTTCGGTTTCTCCCACAGCAATAAAGAGCACACGAGCGGTTGCAGCATATAACAAAACGACGCGGTCACCCCACGATTCGGATAGGGCTACACCTGCTGAGCTTGAAGTCGGGCATTGTACTCCGGCAAATGAAATGTCAACCGCACGATGAATTAACAATACTATCTAATAGGTACTCAAACGCAGTTGACTGGCCATTGTGTATTCATGGCCTTCCTTGTTTATCGCTAACCTATTTTGTACGTATTTGCGCAAATTAATTAAGATGCAACGGACCGTTTTGTATTCTGCAAGTCAAAGAGCGCAACTTGCCGCCGAACATAACGAATTCATAGACAATGGCTCCACGACGTTGACTGGTTATTGAGAAGTCATCCTCCCTGCCTGCACAAATGGAATAAGAATGCTCTTGCTTATATAAGATAATGCCTTTTCCAATTAAAGAAATTTCCTCAATTAACGTCGCACTTCACGACGCTATTATTATCTATACAGTATGACCCTAACGAAATATCTTTCTTTTTCATTTATTCCTTTAGTGTACATTTATGAATTATAGCATATGCCGAAGCAATAAAAGCATTGAAACGCCATCAGGAGAGTGCAAATAATGCATATCCTCAAGCGGAATAAAATACAACGTTGACCGCAGTGGCGTATCGTATAAACATAATGGCAGAGAAAATCGAACTATTAGTCTGGGTGTCGAGGGAGTTGACGATACATTACTAGAACTCTGTACGAGTCCGCTTCGAACTCATTCGGACATGTGCTTTCTGTCCTCGTTGTTTCGAAGCTTTTACCGAAACGATTTACTCGAGCTTTATTGAGCCTTTAAATGAAAGTAGCCCTGAATATTCATTGTTCGATCAATTCTTAAAAAGATGCATAAGTCATTAACACTGTATGGTGTGTACATCAGTTATTTTCACGATATCCTCATGGGTATGATAAGACTTGATCCGTTTACATACATTTTCAAATGATCATAAAAAACCTTATGGTCAAGTATGTTTCTGATGTAGTCTTGTAGAGATTCTACAGCAGTGAACAATTAGGCATTCTTCATTGCAAGAGGCTTCCTGTCGAACTGGATTATTTCTGTCCATAAATTGAGCTATTGATAAAAATCTTGACATTTTCTCGATTCATACACCACAATGGAAAAAATGTTTTAATAAAATGTATGTTACTACGTCATAGATATTTCGTGCACTTTAAATTTCATAGGTTAGGCAAACGAATTGCCTCGGTAGCTGCGGCGTTCAGTAAAGATGCACTATTTTTTTATGAACACTTGCAGAAACAGCAATGGCAAAGCCCGTATAGATGTAATAGAGAGAACAATGCTCTTCTGAGCATATCGTGTGAAGCCTTGCGAATTTGCAAATTAAAGGTAAAACGATAATTGACGGCTGAGTTTACATCGAGGAAAGGGGTGCTACGTAGATGCTCCATACGTATACTGGGAGGAGAACCCAGTGAGAGTTGGAGCTGCTAATACCACGGACTGCTCTAGAAAGGGATGTGCTAATATAACGGCTCTGTTACACAGGCGTTTACGTATGTAGTAACCGGTACGAGGCCGGCTAATCCGGATCCGCTGCTGCATTCTGCAGTTTTGAAACTCTATGGCCGTTCTGGAATAGTTGCGGCTATGTAGCCGTTTCAATGCCACGGTGCGCGGCTACGGGACCGTAATTTATCACGAACCCTGCCCAACATTATAACTGAAACTACCGAGTCGTTTTCTTTATGAACGTATACCAATTGGAATTCCCGTTCCGACGAGAAATATATATCGCGTACCGAATTCGAGAACGTTTGGAACAATCGCCGCGAGAAAAAAGGGTTTACGTCACTTGAGGACCGGCGGCGTCAAGAATGCGTGGAAAAATGTTTTCTGTTCAATTCCGCTTATCTCGCGCGTGTGTAGCCAATTGTTTTACTATATATATATATATATATATTCCGGCGAAACGAAACGTATAGGGCCGGATATGTAAATCCCAATTGAAAATTTTAGGTGGATTCCGGCGCCGTGTGGTTTGATCAACGGGTGAAGCGGTGCCAATTTTCAATTTGGAGATATCGATATTTGACCACATGAATTTTCTATTTGTCGGTGTGGTCGAACATTTCCATATTGTATACTATTGACTTGGCGAAAACATGACATATAATCGAAAGAAACTCAAATAGTAAATATTTGTACCTTTTTCGAGACGTGCAAATTTTAACGTGTTTAGGCCGATAAAATTGAAAGATATCAGGAACGTTCTATATGGTGGTTACAGGTCATACAACTAGTTAAATCCGTGATTAAATTTTCTAATTTCGCAATATTTTAGCCATTGAAAACTTCAAAAACTGGATATAATTGATAATAATCTAATTTATTATTAATACCACGTTCACGTAAGGAAAGGGAGAAAAAAGTGTCGCGACACGTCAATTTAAAAATGCAATTTCTTTCGTGTTTATTTTGAAGATAAATACTGCTCAGTTTTAATCCTGGAATAGAAGTAAAAAAGCTTCCAAGACTAAGGGGGAATATTACAAAAATGACATTAACGTCTTTTCCGCGTAATTTTTTCTTAAAAATATGTGTTTTATAAATAGTACACTTCCTGCATTAAATGCACGGTCTCATATTGCACGTGTTGCACATTATGATATACTTATGTGCTTGAACGTGCTAAAGATTACTTATTGCCAATTAAGTCATACGACCTCTACTACTTTTGGAAATAGGTATGCGAGAATATTTTAAAGCGTTTTTATTTATATAGACGGCGAATAATTGATTGTGTAAAACAAATTCTTCATTTTAATTTATTTTTTTAACATTTTTCAACGATTATAATTTGTCATACTTTGTTGCAGTACGACAAAAATATGTTATTATATGTAAATATAAATTATATATAAATATATAATATTTATATTTATAATCTATATATAATATTTATTAAATATGTAATATTTATATATAAATGCTGATGGGGTAAAAATTCTATAATTGAGATGAATTTTAATAAGAAGTAATTCCTTATCGACAAATTTATTTATTTATTTATTTATTTTTTTTTTTAGAATGTCCCGTAGAAACACAAAAATTAATCTAATCGTTTATACATGAATATTTAAAAAGTTATTGGAAAAAGCAAACGCTCGATCGATAATGCCGTAAACAATGAAAGGGTATACATAATTTAAAATTAATAGGTAGAACATAAAACAGATAATTCTAAATTAAATTATATTAATCAGTTAGATTTTATTGTAAATATAATCTTCAAATAGGAAAATATTGTGATGGATATTTGTTATTTGTATCAACTGTCCTTGATGAAAATCACGACATGAACAAATATTGTTATAAAAGTGTCGATAAGCGTTGTTGTAGACAATGACAATGACAATGAAAAGGAAATGATAAAGTCATCAGGTTAATAATTTGGTATGCATAGATATAAAATTCAATGAGACAATACATTAATAAAATTAAAATTAAAATAAAACAATGTAAACCCTAGTAGAAATCTGTTCCCAAATATCCGGGCGCGATCTGGGTCCTGACTCGCGCCTTGATAGATATCCAGGCGCGAGTCAGGGCCAAGCTACGAAAGAAATAATGATAGCTGCTTATTTTACTGCTTATACATGGAATTATGTTTAATTCATAAGTTGTAATAATTACTGAACATTTATTGATTGTAAATTTATTCTAATTGTTTCAACTTTCGAGATCATTTCCTCGTTTACAGTACAAAGCCTCCCCTAGATACATTATAGAGCAATGCTAGCATTTGGCTCAACGCCACAGTCTACCCCTCGTTTGCGTCGGACATTATGAAAACATATATTTCTGTATCTTGTGTGGTACAAAAAGTGTAATGAGAGAGCCTAAATTATTACCGCCTATAATATATTTATGCATTTCGCATATTACGTTTCTTACGCATGTTACGTACACCAGAAATACGTGCACTGCACAAAGTTAATCAATTATTGAGAAGACAAAAAATACAACATTGCCGAGTATTTCATACTCTAAACAGTATTTTATGGAATAACATTCCACAAAACGGACCTTTGTAAAATACAACACGAATAACACGAATACAAGCAATATAAATGTATGATTATCTTCTATAGAATAATTTTAGCGGTAAAGTATATTCTTGAACATTTCTTACTCTATATCATATATGATAAAAATTATAAAAGAATACTTACTTAAAACAAAAAGAATGTTCTTTATATTCTTTAAATATTATAGACTGAGGAGGGTGTTTTTAAAGGTTATGGAAAGTTCTGCTCGAATTACACAAGTACTGAAACTCTCTGACAGAGCAAATTTGATCCAATTTGCAGATAAATCGTCAGCTCGCACAGTATTTATTGCTTCCATAACAAAGTTCGTATAAAAATAAGTGTAATGTAGTGATACCTTTTAATAGGAGTCAACTTTTTCGAAGTTGATGCTTTCGTTGAATTCACTTATTATTGCATTTAGCGAAAAATATCGCTTCAAGTTGCAAAGTTATTCAATCTAATACTCATGTAGGATTATATGAGTTTGACAGCATAGGTTGTGGGTAAGAACAGTTAAGCCTATACACAGTGATGTGTCATGTTCGCATATCCTTCAACTCGATGAGGAAGTTAGGAATAACTTTAGCAACAATCTATTACACGACAAGACTTCGAGTATCGTCGCAGAAGCCTGTACGTTAGATTGACTCGTACACTCTGAACGGAAACCATGATTTCTCATCTTGGAATTTGGCGAATGTTGAGTGAATAACGAGGAAAATTTCACCTATGTCTACTTGTCGCCAGCCAAGTAGTAATAGTGCATTGATTTAGGATAGGTTTGATGTTAAACGAAATGTTTATAAACGCGTCATTTTATTATAGGGAACGATTGATGAAATATATCAAAAAACAACAATGCATACAAAATTGATCTTGTAAGAGTTTCGCGTCTAAATAATGCCGCGTATAATTGACAAAATGTCACAGGAAACTCTTTGAATCTCTAGAAACAGTTGAATGTAAGCAGTTTTATTTCTATTATCGTTAATCTTCTTTACTGAGCGTGTGCATGAAATTGTTTCAGGACTATGTACTACACCGTTAGGCATGGAGAATAGTGAAATTCCGGATGAAGACATTTCAGCCAGCTCAATGTACGATCCAAGTCTCGGCCCAAAACATGCTAGGTATGTAAATTTCTGGCAGTATCATATTTTCAGTCGTATTTTTGTTTTAGGGCTCGAATAATACTGTGTTTGAGCAATTTATCATTGACAAAATTCATGATTTCTGTAAGGAAAAACAAATACAAAGCTTTGCGGTTTATTAACGTTATTAAATGTATATACGTATTTCATGAAGTAATGTAAATAGACAAATGTTTAATGTCAAAAATGATTTTAAAAACAATACTTTTACCTACGTTATCTATTAGTTAACCAATTTTAAAAATAAAGAAATCACTATTGTCAGAACATTATACAAAATAATGCGTTTGAAAACAATGAATCGATTATGAAACTGGTTTCGAAAGATATCGATTTGGTCATATTTTAGAAATCCTAAATATTGGATATTAGCTTTTGAGTTGCGCGATTTTCATCGTAGATGCAGGAATTCCTATCGCTTGTAATCCACGAGGATATTCTTCTCTATGGACGTGATGATATTTCTGACATTGAAACAAATCGTTTTATTTTCTACTAATCGTGAATAGGCTACTGACAAACGTACTCTATGTTCCGCTGAATTTATATGACTTGCTTTTTGAGGCAAATCTGTATGAAACTTTAGCCGGTAGAAAGGAAAAAAACTTTGAAATTATCAGTGATAAGGTATCAGGTTATCCTGTCCATCAATAGTTTAACAAATATTATTACATGTAATTATTTATTACTTAATAACTGTTATAATATCGTATAAGTTTTTTTTATTCTTTCAGAATTCTCATCAATGTTTTTATAAATTTAGAGATTTGTGATTTAAAAATAATTGAAATATAATTATAATAATATGTATTTATTATAAGTAATAAGTAAAACTTGTCTTTATTGCAGTCTTTATAATAAATTCCGAATTTATCTAAATTTCTTCGCTTGGACTTAATTGAAAAGTAATGGTTTTTTTTTTACCCTAGAATTTTCAGGAAAGTAGCTAAACAAATTTTACAACTTTCTTGCCGGAATTAGCAGTAAAAAGTTAATGAACTTATGACATCAAATTACGAACGATAATAAAGTATCTAAAAAATCAATTATTATTATTTTTTTTAAATTTAACCTAATTATACATATAACCGAAAGTAATGTTATAATATTACCAATGTTGAATTCAAAGCGACGAATTGAATAATAAATTTACTCTGACTGAAATATCGAAATAATTCGAGGGATTGCAGTTCTTTCTAAATGCTCTTCCAAATTGACGAGAAACTCCAATTCGAAATTGATAATTTATTAAAAATTTCGAGTTTTAGTTTCAATAAACGGATTAAATTAATTCAATAAATTTACTATTTACAGTACTTGATCTCTCATGTCGGATTTGATATTTTCAATATTCTAGTTTCGTTCGAATCAATAGATGTTAAATCTACATTTTATTGTTTGTCAATTGTGTTAAATTCACAATAATTAATGTAAGACAATCCGAAAAACACAAATGTCAGTTGTTAATTCGATATTTGATGAATTGGAAGATAATATTTATTTTTTAATTCTGATTCAATAAGTTTTGTCATGGATGGCATATTCATAATCAATATATTGGTCGGTTTTCCTATAATTCCATAGGATTTTTCATATTTTATTACTGATTATTCTATAAATAGATGAAAATATATTATCGCATTTTAAAATTTTCAATTATTTTCAACGACTTTGCACTTTGAGAAATATGTTTATAGTTAAAAACCCGTACTGTTTAGTTTTTAAGCGTAACTCAGACTCTTTCTCATTCATTAAACAATCACTTTAAAATGGCGCTCAGGAGATTATTGCAAAGGAAATTTTGTAATAAAACCGTAACGTTATACGCATGCCATTACTTTTATTAAATGTATCGCGTGCGTCACAAGTCGTTAAAAGACATGAAATGTTATTTACTTTCTCTCTCTCTCTCTCTCGTTCTCGTTCTCGTTCTTCGTCTTTCGACTTGTCTATCCTCCTCGCTCTCTCCTTCATTTATTTTTCTCTTTCTCTCTCTTCCTCTCATTAAAAAGGCAAAAGCTTAATTTTTAATGAAATGTGTGGCACCTTATATGCTTTTTTAAGAAATTCAAATATGAGTTTACACGTGCGTGGTATCTTGAGTGGCTACGAATTATATAAGCTACAACTTATTTTATAAGGTAAATGTGCCAATTATGAGCCATCGTCCTAATAATGACGAAGTTCTCCAAGTTTCATTTGTTTGAAGAAATTACAGAGGACTGCTCACTAATTGGTACATTGTCTTTAACGTGTATATTTACACTGAAAAATTAATGAAATATTTATATCTATTGCAGTTGTACTTGTTATTTAAACAAAGTGAATTTGTTAATATGGTGCAGTATAGTGAAAAGTAATTTAGTGTCGGTAGATTAAATCTTAGATAGCCATGAAAAAGTTCGTGTAGTAATGCTATAGGAGAATTAATTAATTATGCTCGTATTACCATGGTGTATAGTGCAACGTGACACTCGTAAATAATTTCTATACCGGGCGGTGGGTTTATTCCAAAGTGGCGAAAGGGGTTGGGTTATGAGAAATATATATACCTACATCTATTTGGTATCGACTTGCTCCGACCATAAAATACTCGGAGCAACAAGTTTTAATCATTAAGTGATTATTGCTTTCAATGAAGAAGGAAATATAAAAGAAGACTGAAATTCTCATAACTGAACCTGCCACAAATTGAAAATAATTAAAGATTTTTACATAATATGTGGGCGATCAATAATTCATAGAGATGGACGTATATTCGCAGAAAATGTTCATTTTATAGAACTGATAAAAGAGAACTACAGACGATAAGTAATCTCAATCCCAAATGTCGTGTCTCATTCGGATGTTGTTAGAATCTCTT
>JAPYZR010002287.1:0-20410 GCA_030522945.1 Trichopria nigra
AGGGGATTCCCCGTTGCTTCGCAACGTTTTTCTGGACAGTCCCCAAAATGTACCAAAGATAAAATTATATATATATATATATATATATTATATATAATATATATATATGCTCTACTGCGATACATCAATCAAACATTCACAAATTGTAATAAAAATTCAAATGTATATGTATATTTGTTTTTTTTTTTTTTTACTTTTTACTTTTTATATTTTATTACCCTTGTACACACTCTTTTAAAAAAATTGAAAAATTTAGAAAATTTTTTATCGCCACATTGCAGCCGCCATTTTGAACATTGAAAATCTGATTTCACATTCATAATCAGCGACCCCAAAAAGCACCGAGTAACAAGTTTCAAACGATTTCATCTAGTTTCAAAAATTTCGACCGCCATATTGGCTCCGCCATTTTGAATTTCTGAAAACTGACTTCAAATTCGTAATCAGCGAAACCAAAAACCCTCGAATAACAAGTTCCAAACGATTTCAGTCATTTTTTTTAAATTCAGGCACTTTCTGACCTCATGGATCATTGTTCGAGGCTTCGACGCCATGTTGTGGTCCGCCATTTTGAATTTCAGACAAAGTAGCTACATGAACCTGTTGTTGAGGATCCATGGACGCGAGATTTTATGCGTTTGAGGCAGTTCCATTACGTTTTCCATGTGAAGTCATGGTTTGAAAGAAGTTTTTTCTTCGAAAAATCATGTTTTTTTTTTTTAATTGTTTATAACATTTGCAATATTTATTATTAACAAAATTTGACCGCAGATTCTGAAAGAATGATAAATTTTACGTCAGAAATGTCATGCCGATTTTTTTAGTGCCTATTTCATACAAAAAAATAACGTAAAAGTCAACGACAATTTTTCGTCCGTTTGGGACTTAATGGGTTAAAAACAAACAAAATTATCAGAGTAAAGGTATAAGAGCTTCAACTTTTTAGACGTTATGCTTAAAACAAAAATGATAACTTTTGCTTACATAACATTTAATAACTTGTTTTGTACGATTTAATTCATTAATAGTTGTAAACTATATACATGTTAAGCTTCCGCCGCACTATAGGTTGCTACAACGTCATATGAGAACCTTCGAACAAAATGGACTTCAATGTTTTAATATATATTATTCACTTCAGACTTCTGATTTACCCGGAATTTATTTTGAGAATTATACTAATTTTTGATTCTCTTATCTATTGGTAATTTGTTAATGGCCTACCTATCAATCCTGTCAAACCCTGCATTTTATCCACTTCTCGTAAAACTCATTTAGTTGAATTTGACTATTTACTTCCTCACGACTATATGTCCCTATAGACTTCCCACTGTTTTAAACCTGAGATATTCGCTTTGACGGAGCCTTATACATGAGCGTGCTAACAGGATCGTTGGATTTATTGAACGAACCGCTTCTAATTTTACAGTAATTCCGGCCATTTATAAATATATATATATATATAAAACTCTCGCTCTATACTTATGGACCCCATTAGTTTGGTCTTCACGGTTTAGCATTAATTGGCATCTCCTCGATTCTGTACACCCGTATAGATTTCTGAAGTATCTGGCTTGGAAATCTGGTATTTCCATTGACTTTAACGATCACAACTCCATTCGTTCGTCAATTCCAGCTTCCTTTTTCATTCTGTCCTCTCTATACGCACCTATCATCCGACCTCACCTTCGCTTATACAAAATTAACTAACTATAACCTGATGCTAAATTCCGTTTCTATTTCCTCTATCCATTTTCTGATCGCGATCTATCCCAGCACAGTCCGAGGGTATCTTGGAACAATTATCGAGGAATATTCCAGATCCTACTTTCGTTTTTACTCACAGGAATATAAAAAAATTCGCGATTTCATGTTTAAATCTTATATATAAATAATAATATATATAGCATGTATGTGTGTACCCAAATAAGAACAATGCATATATATGCATCATACGAACAAACTCTTGCCGTCTCGTCGGCTAATTTGTATACATATATAAATTAATTAAGTTGAAACTTTAATGCCTGTATAAGAGAGAATAATCTTTTTTTTTCTGATTCATCATCAGATGGGGCAGTATTCATTCGAGGAGACTTTCGGGATGAGATTCGCCGTGGCGTTCGAGCAGCACAACGCGACGTTAAGCGCCGCGACAATGGCAACCCTAAGTCCGGAGCAGCTGGAGGAGGTCCGTCGGCTCAATAAATTAGACCTGGAGCTCTACGAGTTCGCGAAGAATCTCGCTTTACAAAGGTTTCGCCGGCTACGAGATCGGGACCCGTATTTCATTCAACGATTTCACCACCTCGGCGACCTGCCGTCCCGGCACAGCGTCACCGAATTCAATTGGGATTCGGTGATCGAGGACACGACGGACACTGATTAGAATTTTAAGTTTACAAATAGTCTGCGCGATGACAGCGACGAACGCGGCTTCATCGCCCGTCGAATATTAAGCGCGCCAGGAACACACGTATATATATAAATAAAAAAATATATATATGTGTGTATGTGTGCGTGTGTGTGTGTGTGTGTATACAAGCGAAATACAGATGGGATTATCTTACGCATGCAGATTTCATATATATTACTGGAACCGTGCCTCGATCGCTGTGGGAATCTTTTCTACGCCTCGTGTTCGGTAAGGACAAGTTTTTAACGATTTATTTACCGTCAGTTACCGGTCGCTCGATAAGCGATCTATCGACTTGACGATTTCGATTTGTCCCTTTTTCAGTCAGTCGCACAAGGTCACGCGTGATTTGGAAGCCGACACCAGAATTTGAATAAAGTTATTCGTTATAGGGATTTAGAATTCTTATACTGAGAATCTTATAGACTAGCTGAAGTTGAACCTTTTCTAAAATACTTTATACTACTATTTCAATTTCATGGAGTGTCGCTCCGCGAGAACTAACTCCAAAAAAAAAAAATGAAAAGAATTCATGATTTATCTAAAAATATCGAATATAATTCGGTTTTCCAATATCTGTAGGTTATTAAATTTATTGTCTAATTCTCAGCCCCGCATCCATATTAGTGATGAAGATCACTTTTGAGTTGAGTGGACATCTGGTGTCGCCGACAGAACTACTTATTAGAGTAAATCAGACCGAATAGTCGCCCTTTTCGTAAAATATTATGTATATAAATATCGATTCTTTAAATTTATTATTTTATTATATCTGATAAATGTTTCAATCATTTTTCTGGTCCTCGAAAAAAGAAACTCAATTTAACGTTTCGACCTCATTTCATGGGTATTTAAACTTTATTTTTAAAAAGGCATCAATTTTTCCCCTTTAAAAAGTAGAACGCTAACCGACCTAATCTAGAAAGTGAGAAAGTGCAAAATAAAAATGATTGCAATGTATTTCAAAATATTATGATTCCTGAAAAAATACCAGTGAAATCATTCGAAAATTAAATGAGAAATTTTGGAAATTAAAAAAAATAAACTTCGAATTTTATTTTCCTTTATTTCCAATATTCTACATTAAATTTTGTCTGTAACTGTTCTACTTTAGACCTCTTAACTTCTCTCTTCAACTAGCGTCAAAGCTTCTTCTCAAACAAATACATACATTAATTGTATCTTCGGTTAACCCAACCTTCATTTCGGTACCTAATACACGGCTGATAGGTAGCTGTTTGATTCTTGCCTGGAAAGATTTCAATCTGCTACTCATTAACTAGTATAATCACTCTAGAAATATTTATTATTTTGAGAATGAGTAACGTAAACTTCCAATTTAAATAACTGTTTCTTGTCGGTCGAAGAATAAGTATTATAATTTGATTCCTAGTTAAATCTGTAATTATTGTACATAAAAAGCTTAATATTGTATGCACAATAAATAGCCTCAATATAAATAAAGCGTAATGCATACAAGTAGTTTAAATCTAGTACTGATACGCAGTGATGTGGACAATGGGTACTCATTCTTATTATCGATAACAGTTACTCGTTACTTTTATTATTTTGAAGGAATTTATTCAATTAACTACGTATATTTGTAGCAAAAATTGTTGAATAGGCGTAGAAGCATTTCTGCATTGCGATCAAGGCACAAAATGTTTAAAAAGAGCTCGAGATTTCAGGAATTTAAACTCAATAACGTTTATACGAATATATTTTAATAAACCTTTGTTAAAAGACTAACAAAAATATTACAGCCGATGTGAAATAATCATTGACAAACTATGCAAGAGCTTATTAGTAATGTTGTATAGTATGTCAATGAAAAAAGTAATATTTTATGTAATTTTTTGTTTATAATATTTTCATTGCTCTTTTATAAGGTTAATATTAAAATACTTTGAAAATGTTTGAACGGAATAATGAAAATATTCATATTGATAAATTCAACGTTTGATTTATAAATTCTCAATCTGTTAAAGAGTAAGATTTTCTAAAAATGTATAAGCAATAATAATGTTCTTAAACAAGACCAAAGAAGGAGTAAAAACTCAGAAATAATCGTTTTTCAAAGAAATTTTAGATTCGCCAATCACGAAATTAATATTTCTTTCGCTTGTGCGCCTAACTGATATATGTATATTTAGTTCGATATTATACAATACAGTGCGCACCAAGTAAGCACAGTAAGCGTTAGGCTTTTCAAAAATGTCGAAACGTCCACAAAAAGTAAATTTTTAATTGCACCGATCTGTGATCTGCATTGTACATTGTTTCGCATTTTTTACTCACATGAAATCAACCCTCACCGTCTCGTCACCGGTTTCCGACGAATGCATTTGTTTTTTTTTTTTAATTCGATTTTTTATTCGATTTGGTTAAGTTTAATAATATATATGTTAGAGATTATGACAAAACTTCTTTTACTTAAAATGTCGGACAAAATTCTGGGAAATATATCCTTAATTTTCCTACAAAATTCGATATAACTCTCAGTTTGTACTTTTAATTTTGTTATGAATTCATATATGAAATCATACAAACAGGATCTTGTTGACAAAAACTCTCTTTAAAATTTATTCAAATTAAGAAAAAAATTTACATTAATTTATATAATTGATATTTTCAAATTATCCAGTTAACAGAATTATAAATTAAATTTCATATTTGAATTTAATAATTACAAAAAAATTTGATCCGTCTTTTTAAGTAACAGCTTATTTTTCATAACGGACGCGCTCAAAAATGTTATTATATTTTACATAATCAGCATTTTGATAACATCGTCTATTTAATTTATTCCGGTTGATAAGTTCAGTGACCGAAAATCTTTAGATGCTAATTCAATGACTAATTAGTTGGTAAGGGATTTAAAGTCAACATAACAGCTGGCAAAATGGAAATTGTGATATATCTGTACACTATTCTTAGTTCACATCCAAAGGTCTAATCGTAAATCGATGAGGCTGAAGTTTTAGGCGTGCAGCGAATATAGTTGCGTATTACATGAATTTTACAACGTATGTGTACATAACTAATGTATTGTGTTACGATCAATGGTCTTTAAACTAAGCCCGTTCTTCCAGATTGTAAAATTTCAACGTCTACATATATTAATGTTTAAACGAAACACTTGCTGCTGTGGCTTGTCTTCGATACAGACATCTTCTTTCAGAATCAAAAAGACGTTCTGTTTTTATTCTGTATCATCCATTTCTGTAAAACCACTTACTGTAAAGAGGTTGTTCACTTAAGAAAGTAACTAGCAACAAATCAGTTGTAAAAAACTTTTTGATAACAGGGTTGTTTAAAGATCTCAAACTAGTGGGCAAACACCATAGATGTTGATCGGTCAGAGAGTAATATCGTAGATTTTTATATCCAGTCAAGATTTCCTTGGGATTGATCGTATTGAAAATAACGAGGACATAAGTAGGTTTATGATTTTATTTTGTACATAACCTCCAGAGTATATATATTTTTAATTCAATGTTTTGCAGCGCTATTCGATTAGATAACAGCGATCCAATTAGTTTATACAGTCAAATATTTGTAAGAATGTGAACGTAAACGAATATTGTACAATGATCGGAAAATGAAATTTTCATTTAGAATGGTTGTGAATGCAAGTACTGAAATTATACATAAAAGTAAGTAGAGCATTAGTAATAAAAAGATATAAGATTGTAGCCATCATTTTCTTAAGGGCATTCTCCTGTAGATAAAAAAAAAAGACGCGAGGAGGACACTCTTATTTCAATTTCCTGTAGATTCATAAATGTTTAGGGCTTTTAAAAATTTTTTCGTCTGCAGAATACTAAGTAGTGTTTGCGTGAATCCCATATTTTTCGATTTAAAATTGAACATTGTACAAGTTTTGCTATCTCATCTTTGTTGTGTGAGATAAGTGTCATAACTGCATAATTGTAATATAAACTTCATCGCTAGTTGTACGTAAAAGAAAGTGAAAGTCATGTTACAGACTAATAATTATAATTACTATAATCTTGTAACGAATGATTGGTAACAGATCAAGATGACTACAGGTTACCAAAATAATTGTTTTATATTATTTTAATTGTGTAATATCTTAATAAGAGATGGCTTTTGTAACAATGAATTTTTCAGATCTGCAGCAATGTTTGTGGCATTAGAGCATAAAATTATGTGGTAGATGGCAGAATATTTTTAGAGATCTTTGAATAAGATTCAGGAGCAATGTACTTAGGTACAGCTGTATTATATTTTTCTTTCGGCTATATTTTGAATTATTAATTGTACGAATTGATAATAATCCTTAAATTTGAATGTGATTAGATCGGAAATGAAAATTATTCATTTATTATAATGAGAATTTTTATTCACGTACATTTCTCCTGTTTCCAAATCCATGAGCCTAATACAGATATTAACTATGTAGCACAACAAACTAAGTTTAATAGATCGTATGAATGTGGCAAGGTTTGAAAGTAAGAATTTGTAAGATTTCTTATTGCGAATTTCGTATAAATAATGATTTCGATTATATATTAATAATGTAAGGACCAAAGATATGTTATGTTTTTTTATTAATTCGTATAAAGTTTATAGAAAAAAATATTTGCATGAATTGTATATTTTTTTAAATTCTCGCTAACCCAGATTTGAACGAATACTTTAGAAACAGTAGAAATTTGGCTTAGCACAGATCCTTTTAGAATTCATCATTTAATTTTAGTTACCAAAAGGTATGTTTGCGAAAAAATGTAATTCAAACTCTTATTACTGAATATAGTTTATACATAGATACTGCACTATTAGTTCTTGTTTTCACGGGACACACATAGTAAATTTAGTTTGCACATTACCTCGAGCATATTTCAAAATGCCATGTTGGTGCCATATGCGCTTATTACGCATAATACGTCTGAAATTACTATAATTACTTATGAATTGTATCATACTAACGAATTTCAGCAGACTGAAAAATTATGCAATGTACATGACAAATATCCAGTAACACGAAGCTAATTTCCATGTCTTTTTTTTTACGAAAATGTTATATAGATAGGGCTGTTTATTGCTCATAAATATGTATTGCATTTATAAAAGTGTTGCAGTTATTAGATTAGTTTTCATTTTATAGAGGAATATACCTTATGGATGCAAGTCTTATTAAAAAAGGATTGCCAACGAAAAAGCCATGACGTTAGCCTAACAATTAAAGGCCTACGCCTTTGACATTTTGTTCATGCCAGTGTAAATATCATGCAAGCGATAGAATAAGTATTAATGATTTATTATGTATACAAGAACTCATGTACGAACTATATACATACGTGTATATTTAAGGTTTCAGTATACCACTATTATACAAAATAAAAAGTACTTAGTATAGTTATTGTAATACTGGGCGACTCGTCGACATGATCGATTAATTATGTAATACTTTTAATAAATTCTGGACATTCTCAAGTATTTGTGTGTTTATTTATTACAAGTTTAGATATTTTAAAATTTGAACTTTTCAGGTTGAAGAATAGCACTGACATACCTTTGGAGTGTTTAATGTACATAGATGGTAAATATATTTTATTCATTGAGTCTTTCTTTCATCGAAAGAAAATTTTTATATTCATTTTAAAAAAAACTGACAAACTTTGACCAGAGAAATCAATCATTTAACCTAGATCCTGACTGATTTCAGCAATTTGCCTTTAGTCGGCTATCCCAGGCCATACAGGATACCCTCCTGAGTTTCGATGAATTCATTTTCTGCAGCTTTTTCATTTTTCCTGGCAGTCCTTGATTTTTTTGATGCGAAAAATGCCTGCTTGTTGAAACGTTCCTTGTATATAAGAAATTTAAATGTTTTCAGACACATTCTTAACACCCCAAACTATGAAAATATGAAAAGAAACATTTTTTTTTGGACCTAACACACTAAAAGACCCCCTTAAAAAGGAAAGTGAATGTTTTTGGCGAATGGAAGAAATGATAAAATTTGTCCACTTCTGTATAAAGTAATCTTTTAATATCTGTTATTTTAGTTTACGTTTTAGGCGACATATATTAATTCTTATATTTACTTGTATCAACAAATACACACTGCATTTGTTCATGGGACTTTTAAAAATATACCATGTAGAAATACATTCTTAGAATGTAATTGGGGTGGACAGATACATATAGGAAGGAATAATATGGAAAATACAGTGTTCACTAAAGTAACGACTGTTCCAACATTATTTTATCGAAGCCAACAGGTGGGCTATGGGTAAAATTATCCAATATAAGATCTAAGATCGCACCGTCATCCACTGAAAAATTCATTACATTTTATTAATTATTTAATAAAACAATTTTATTGTCAGATATTAAATCGTGCGGTAAGATAGCTTTTGCTCCAAATAAAACATACCATATAATACAGGATACACAGTCCCTTTAATACCAAAGACTGAAGCTTCTAAAGGTTTTCCATTTACAAAGAAATTTAATTCTATATGGTCATATGTTGCGCCCTGAAAAAATAAAATTTTAAATATTTTAAGATGACGCTGAAAATACTTAAGTTTATAAATTATTGATAATTGTAAATAGATAAAATAAAGTGAAATGCAAAAGTGACTGGATAAAAGTATTACTATTATGTCTCCTTCCTGGACAACAATTTCAAGTTTGTGCAGCTCTTGCTCATTGTGCCTGACAATTCCATCAGAATTAAGCGCCCAACTTTCCTCGTCGAGACCACCAATGCCTGTATTTAAGTCTGTATCTAGTGTTGCTAAACCAACTGCCCAAATACCATCTTGCAAAACTTTCACTTCGAAATAGCTTTTATTTTGAACTATAGGAGCTGTCGTCAATGCACCTCCACGGCCGCAGATTCTTACTCCATTCTTGACTATCGCAATTTCTTGTCCTGAATATACCAAGCATTACGTAAACTTATAACCATTATACAGTTTCTAATATATACTTGTTTTTGCTGAATTTAGTTATTTTCTTCCTTTTATATTTCTGCCGAGTACAATTTCATTAGCATTTACAGTTCTGTGAATCTTACTTGACCAATATTAATTTCAAATAAATACCAATTAATGAGAATGACAATTTAACAGATTTTTAATGAACATTGAGTGGTACAATGTATTGTTTTATATTTTTTGTAAAAATATCTTTAAAAAATTAGGTCATATTGAAATAATAAAAAAATTAAAATAATTAACAAATCAATATTACTCGTTTTTCATATTTTATTCAATAATAATATTTCAATAATAATAATAAATGATATTTTTTATCACTAATCAATACTTTATTTTCAATATTTTCAAAAATATCCATTAATTGGTGTCACTTTCTGTGATTCAATAAAAATAAGCCGAATAATAAAACTAATTTTTAATCGTCAACTTACAATCCTGATTAGAACAGTGCGATTTTAAAATACTTATTAAATTGATGAAAATATGACTCAGAAATAATAATTTGGAATCCCTGGTAAAAATCGGTGTCCAAATTCACCCTTGTGTCATGCTTTATTTTGTAAACGACTTAAACGTAAGACAAGTGTCAGTTTAGAGTAAATTTCAGTAATTGCAAGCTTCGATTTTCTCCAGGGATGACTCAATTTTTTTGCAACAGTATAAGAATATATATATATATACAGCTCCATTTTAATACATAAAATTGAAGCAGGGATACTATCTTATATTGTTTGTATTAGCTTATAATAATGAAATTAAATCTTGAATAAATAAAACCTTTTATTTCATATTAATTTTATTTTTATACACTATATTACTGTCGTAATGGAGATTACCCATATGTCTGGTGTCCAAAGATATAGGATTCGGTTCCTTTTTTTTAACCTGACGTGATGTAAGTCCGAGACCGTCAAAACAGATTCGGAAACAGCAAAACATCATTTGCTGCTTTTGTTGACGTTTGGCTAAAAAACACTTTGTAAGAGGAACATTCCTTTTTTCGAACCCGAACGGGAACAGCTGTTGTTTCGAAGTAACAAATTGAACAAATTTTTCAGTTCAAGACTCGTAAAACTTTTGAATTTTAAAGACAACCTTTATTTTTTTCCTCAAAGTTGAGTAAAATTATTACAAGAGGAGTATTTACAATGTGAGTAGATATCAGTATAGAAAGTTGGTTATGAATATACTTGACAAAAATGGCTGCCTAACATATCATATATCCGTCGATAAAGTAGATGCTGGTAATATTTTAGATCCACTTTTTTTTTATAGGTTTATTTTTGAAGCTATTCAACATAAATATGTAAATTTTATTGATTTTTGTATTTTGCACCCCATAAATTGTAGTAAATGTTGCATATAAATGTAGTATATTACTTTTTAAGCTTAAGTGGATCCAACACTGGCGGATTTAATTAACGCAATTGTAAGGAATTATCAGAAATTTCATTGTATACTTTAATCATTACTATAGGAAATAAATGATTATCAAATGCATTCAACTTGAGTTATCGTACAGAAGAGAGAAAAATATTAAGTGTTAAGAATCAAGATTCCAGCTTTGTATTTCATCGTTACTATAATTTTATAATAGAATGTTTTACACATGACAATGAATTTTCTAATCGACAATTGTTATATTTTAAGAGATGTTAATTTTTGTCGTCTGAAATATGGCAGTACTCTTCAAATTCTACGTGTAAATCCCATACGATGTGTACATCTTACTTAGGTATAGGTGAGTAGGTATGTAATATATATAAATATAAAACAAGATACAAATTGGTACCAAAAAGGTATTTATTCATTAACATCTTACACAAAGAAAATTAAACACGGCTAGGGTACAGCATCTGAAATAAAAGAAAATCAAGAGTTAAAACATCGTCATTTTGGTTACATGTCGGTGAGTAAATCATAGGTTGTAATTTATAGGGTTAGTGTTTGGAAAAAGATAGTGGAATGGTTAAAGAGCTAGAGGAAAAACTATGAGTCGTGATATTGAAATTCTAAGGTATTTTTTATTAAATATTTTCTTAGATATAAGTATTATGGATTTCTTGTCACAAGGACTACCAGGTGAAGTAATATAGTGACGATTTGTTGAATAGAAATGTGTAAAACAAACTCTAAAATTTAGCCATATTAATAAGTTTGGTTTGTTTTGGTTTAAGCAGGAACCGGACAGAAAAATATTCTAAACATATAAGAACTATCGAACCTTTATTACTCAACAAATTCTTATCATATTGCTTTACTCAGTAGCCCTCGTTATAAGAAATCCATTTCTAAAAAATATTTAATAAAAAATGCCTCAAAATACCAAAATCCAGGTGCAAAGTTTTTCGATCCTTTTCACATTCCTCTTATCCCATTTCAGGTCGTTCGAGAAACATTAAGCATGATGAATGAGCAATGATAAATGACTAAAGTAGAACAGTTACTAATCTAACCTATAAAGTAAAAAAGTGAGCTCAGTGTTGCAACAATAAATATAATACCAAAAAAAAAATAGCATTGATGTTGGCTAGAAATATAATGAGAAATGTTGGAAATGAAGAAAAATATATACTGCTTAGAAGTATAGTACCACTTTTATACTTTTTAGGTTAAGTAGACAAAGATACTGCTCTGCTTTAAAATTGATTAAATCGATTTGATTCGTTTTATAAAAAATTTATTAAGAATTCCACTTTATTCATTTTAATTTCTATATTTTAATACTTCTTAAAAGCATTGAATGTTGTTATATCGTAAGTATCTTCAATATATTAAGTTTTTATTCATGTGAATTAACAATGGTAGATAATATCTAGTTTCGAAGCTGGACAAGTTTTGTTTTTCTATTAAAAAAATATTTTTAACTCATTGACATTATTAGTGAAAGTTGTATAAAGACTTTTTCTCATCAGCAGTACATGATGTCAATATTTAAAATGAATAGTTTATCAAGTTTCTCTAGAGATAGTTTGAAATTTTCGATCTAATATCTAATAAACACTGTATCTTTAACAAAAGTTGCAAATGAACTTACAAGAAACAACTAAAGAGAAAATTCTAAATGTTAAGATCAATGCTTCAAAGTACTATGTATCAATCCATTAATTGCTGTCACTTTCTGTGATTCAATAAAAATAAACCGAATAATAAAACTAATTTTTAATCAACTTACAATCCTGATGCGGTGTCCCATGGCTTTGGCAGGTAAATTCTTCTTGAATTTGGCACGGACGGAACCGCTGGTGCCATGAGATCGAGTTACCTTACCCCATATCGCCCTAACCTTAGTTTTCTTGGTGGTTTTTCCGGGAACTGGGGTCTTGTTCTTTGCCTACAAAACGAACATATACATTATTAAAAAATTAAGATGGTTTTCCATGGTTTTCAAGTTAGATTATTTTAACAGACAAAAAGGTCTGGCAAAGAAAAATCAATCAAAAAATGATCTAATGCAAACGAGAATTACCTTATAGACATAAACACATCGTTTTCCAATATAAAATTCGGAATCTGGTTTTTGTCTTGCACCTTCGATTTTCAAAAGTGCAGTATGCTCGTGCTGGTTTCGAAGACCCCTCTTGTAACCAGTGAAGATGGCTTTAGCGTACAACCTTCCATGTCGTTTGAAAGGCCTCCTCTTCAATGGAATAGATTCCACTGCCTTTTCTTTTGGCTGTTTTACAGCCTTAACTTTTTTCGCTTCGTCAGCCATTTTTACTGTAACACATGTTTAAAGAAAAATTAATGTTAGTGTTATTTCATATTTATTATAAATACTTTAATGGAAAGTTGAAATCTTCAAGAAATACGAGAGAAATACGAACAGAAACTGTACTCAAATATATATAAAATTTTTTAACGAATCGTAAATAGTATTAAACGTATATGCGGAAACACGGTGAAAATTGAAAATTAAAATTCGACGATATTATTCAAAGGTTCATATTTTAGGTTAAGTGTCAACACGATCACAATAAAAAAAAACTTCTCGCGTGAATTTTAGAAAACTTGTTAGAAATTTACTGGACTGTTAGATGTTGTAAAAACACTTTTTACGTCTGAATAAATTCAGTATTTGCCGTTAATTACACAGCAGATCGTTTATTCGCGTTGACCACGTGAAAGGCCGTTTGTTATCCATTACAATCGTCGCGAAACGTGCGAAGATAAAAAATTGAGATTTCTTATTTATCAAAGAAAGATTCTCTTTACAAACCCGAAATAATATTTTTGTACAGTAGAAAATTGTTTGATTTACTTAAGAAGAATTTTAAATACTATATAAACGCATCTGAACGTACCGGAAGCTAAAGATGAAAGAACTGATTCGTTCCTCGTTGCCTCGTTCGTGGATTTCAGAACAGGCGTGCTGCAGGAGACGCATGCGCGCGCTATTTTTCGCAGATACAACTTCGCTTTTTTCTTCCGTTTCAGTTGCGCGGGAAGTTTGAACCGCGTAAATTTAAGTTAACACACTAAAAATTATATTATATTACAGAGTAATGTTGAATATCGAGAATTTTTCGAACAAAGTATTCTGGAAATATATGGCACTTGATGAAAATAAATGGTTTGTTTAAATCTTAGGTCCGTAAATCAATAAATGTAATTTTTTTTCATTTCAAAAATTTACTTATTTTTATAAAGTAAATATATTTAAAATTGGTAAATTTTACTGTAATAATTGTAGCTAAATTTACTACAATTCTAGTAAAATTAGCAACCTTTGAGTTAAACGGTGATATATATTCCATAAATTACATAATTATAATATATGGGAAAAATACGTACCTATAACTTTCCCCTAGGGAAGTTTTTCGAAAGTCCTCTTTCCTCATCCTTTTTTTTCAAGATGACGTTTGTGCGCTAGTAATATATAGCGCGCACGTGCGCTTGCATGATTGTAGTCGATGAAGAATTTTAGTTGTAACGAGATTATCTCGCGAAAAAATAATTTCGATAAAGGTCGATGTTATAATGTCGCGTTCGAAGTGCCTATCTGTGTATACATTATTAAAGCTGATTATACTTTGAAGAATTGTTTTTCAGAAAATATATTTAGTGAAAAATTGATTGAAAAAAAAAACAATTATATAAACAATATGTACATCCGGAAATAATTGGATAAATCGACAAAATTAAAAAAGCATTTCAAAGTTCAAAAATTCAAAAAAATGTTTTTGAGATTTTGACGGAGGCGACAGGAAAAATTTTAAAAATATTCTAAAAATATGCAAATACTCGTCATGAAAAATGAAAATGAGCATCACTTTCGAAAATTTCGAAAATCACCTGAAAAGACAAAAAAAGTGTAGAAAACAAGAATCATCCAGAGTCGTAAAACCTCAAATATTTCAATGTTATTGTTATCAAAATAATATTATGAACGTGTAAATATCTAATTTTGTATATAATACGGTTTTATCAGGATTGAAAATCAACCCTTAATATCCCTATAGGGGTGAAATCATACCCTAAACGCCTAAAAATGCAAGAAATAATATATTAAAAGTTATAATTTTTTTTTCTTTTTTTTATAGTTGATAATTGAACGGTCAATAACTCATAATCGCTATAGGTCCGAAGAAAAATACCCCTAAATGAGGGTAACACTATATACCCCTAAGTTCAACCATCGGTTTCAAAGTACACAAAACAATAACTTTTCTTTCAACCCTTAATTAAGTGTGATTTTCGAAAATTTTCGGAAAACTGAAAGTGCTGCTCATTTTCATTTTTCATGACGAGTATTTGTATCTTTTTACAAAATTTTTAATATATGCAGCTTTTACGAAGGTTTACTTATATATTAAATAGAAATCTTACTTCATTTAAACAAGTATACATGCATGTTGCAATCAGATAACAAAATAATTACATTAGCAATTAAAAATTTAGATTTTTATTACTTTTCGACCGAGAAACGATCGACGAAAGGAATTTTGCTCAAGTTATGATGGTATTTGCTCCTGCGACGTATTAAGCACGCCCAATGGGCGTCAAAGTTCTAAACACGATATTATGCGAAAGCTGGGTTTAACTAATTTAACCGAAAATTAACGTTTTAATCATTGCTGCTGTATACCGAGCGATAAAATTCAATCAAAAATTAAAATCCACTTTTCGTATAGTTATATATATATACGATATAGTTATTAAATATTAATCAGTTTTGCCAGAACTTGCAATTTATCATATTTGATTTATTAATTATATATGAAGTGAGACTTATTGAAGTTGGATATTTTCTTTCTTTGACGATCATCTACCTATAGTTGATATAAAAATAATATACAATTTTGTTGATCCTTTTTTAAATTTGTAATATGTAAAATTCTTTTGTTTAGGATCTAATAATGGTTTTTCTTTATAAATAAAACTAAACCTTAACGTTTCGGCCGAACATTATGTGGTCCCCTTCAGAATTATTTTTATTATATCTTGCGAGTTGCTGGTCAAAAAAAAAAAAAAAAAATCATTAATTATAAATAAAAATGTCTAATGGACTGACAAGAATGAAAATTAAAATGCAACTGAAAGAATTTTACATATTACAAATCTACCTATAGCTAATTACAATATTTTTACCCGATCATTAACTCAAAAATAAGTCTCCATTAAGTCGAATGCATTTTGAATTTTAATTTAATTTGACTATATAATCATAATTGACTTGTTACTTGGCACCCAAATGAATGTCATTTCGGAAACCGAACTGCATTTTTCTGCGTACTTTTCTGATGTTAGGGAATGTATTATATATATATACATGTCGTCTTTTTAATTCCATGGTTGAACCACTGATATATATGAGATATATTATATATATATTATCTATATCAGTGGGTTGAACGCGATGCGAGATGCGAAAAGTATATAGGAAAGCTGGTGAAAAGCACGAGCATTCTACCAATTGGGAACAATCGAAATTTGAATAATGATCAATTCGATCTTCGCCTATATACATTCTCGCCTATAGAAACATTCTCACTCGATTCTATATATATATATATGTATATTCTCAATTCAAGTTGCACTTATAATTATACGAGACGAAGTAGGCAGCGATAAAATTCACGAAGACAGGCTTGTTTCGTTAAGGCGTCCCATCAGTATTGCGATTCGATATGCCTGCAAAATTGCTATCGATAGCCTATATCCTGCAATAAGTGCATCAGCCTATATCGGGAATCTCGAGCTACTCGAGCAAAATCTGCAGTCTCGTAATTTCCACATGCGAAGGCAAATATAAGCTGCTGCAACGTCGGTACTTGCGGCAAGATATAAGAACGGTAACGGCGTATATATACGAGGCACGAATTTAGGTACCGACGCCTATATGCACGTGTGTATGCATATATATATATATGCATACGTACATTCGCGTATACACACCGGGGGTGTTTCGCGTTATCTATATACATGCATCGTAGTTGTATGTACACGAGTGGCTGAGGGAAAGGAAATCCCACGTAATAGACGTATATCTGGGTCTTTGATATATGCGGTTGGATATATGAAAACCTACACTCGGGAAAGGGCTTTTTAATGGAAATCTTTAAGAATTTCTATAAATCCGTTTTTGGCTGGTTTATTTCCGACTGTGGTAATTTATTACGTGCTTTCTTTTTGACGTTCAACTTTAATGTAACGTTATAACAATGATTACAGTAGATTATTCGTCATTAAACAATATATAAATAATTAAATAAATTATTAAATAAATTAAATAAAATTATTAAACTGATGGTAAGGGTTTAAGCCAATAATATAATTGATATACTGACATCAACGTTAATGAGAATAATTTGTTTCTGAAAATGCCGGTTATTATGTAATGAAAAAGAAAGTTTAATTATATCTAATAAAAGTTGTCAAAGTCAAGTCAAGTCAAAAAAAAAAAAAAAAAAAAAAAAAAAATTTTTTTTTTTTTTTTTTTTTTTTTTTTATTTTTTTTTTTTTTTTTTTTTTTTTTCTTTTTTTTTTTTTCTATTTTTTTTTTTTTCTTGTAAGTTTTTAGTAGAATTGTATTCAAATCTTGAAAGTATACAGTAGAATATTTTATTACAAAACCTTTAAAGTGTGAGCAGCAATATATAAATACAGTTCTAATTAAAATAATGAATAAAATGTAACAATGACGAACCCTCCCTAGTAGAAATTTATCCATTTTTTTCTTACACTATCCATTTCTCCTATGCTTTTAACATGGTAAATATCTGACTTGTCTAAGAATTAGCTAAAAAATGTCTAAGAATTAGCTAAAAAATGTTTTCATTTCTACCAGGGCTTATATGGGAAAATCCATGACACATATTTAACTTTCAATCTCTAAATTATTTTTTTTTTTTTTTATAATTTCAAGCATAAATTTTGAATTTACTTATATACAGAAAAAAAATTTTTTTTCTCTATTTTCGGTTATACCTCGAAAAAGATGACCCTTTATGAAAAATGCGAACAAAAAAAATTGTTCTGCTATATAAAGCTATATATTTTCTAGTTATTAAACGCGGAATATTTTTTTTACTTCAGACATATAAGTACTGTTTTCAAGGTACAGCAAATTATGTTTCCGGTTCAACATCTAAAAAATTATTGTTCGTACGAGAAAATGTTATGGAACAAAAATTGAGCGTCTTCATTCGCGGAACATTTTCCTTCCTTCAAGTTTTTCATAAAAGTTTGTATTTTATGAGATACGACCGAAAATATATAGAAAAAACGCAATTTTTACGTGTTTCTTGTATTTTTGACCTCTTCAATTTGAAGCGTCGAAAATTTCGTGGTCATTTTCGATATGAACAAATAAAATATGCATAAAGTAATTTATGGGGTAAGTTCTAAAATTCCTACTGATAGAAATGCCGAAAATCAGAATGATTATTTACATTTATGAAATGTTCAATGAATTTTTTCACATTTTTCTGTATCTCTAAAACAACGAACATTCGATTTATAGCATGGCGCATTTAATAAATAGCCAGTTTAAATGAATTTAGAATTTCTGAAATTCAAGGTATTAAAATGTTTACATTTTTTTTTTTAATTATGGACATAAATATAGAATTACAACCCATATCCCACGTAGCACGAATATCTTAGAATGTCACCAGAACGTCTCCAAAATGTCTGCAAATCCTGCGCATTCTGGAGACATTCTGGAACATCCTGGGGAAATTCAAAGCACGAATAGCGAAAACGCCCGATGCCCATAAAACAAAGAAAACAAAAAATACTCGTGACCTAAAAAATTTCATTATTTTTCCATCTTTAAACGCAGCTATAAAAATCCCTGCAATCTCGGACAGCTTTAATATTCATCACACTTCTTGTTTACAACATTTTCATGTATGTATATATATACAATAAATAGCTATTTACTAGTACTATAGTACATTACGCAACTAGTGAGACAAAATGATTTCGGATAAATGAGACACATTTGTCACGCGAGCGAAGCAATAAGTGCTGACAATCTGACGGAGATCTTGAGGGAATCTTCATTAAATAACTTGAGGGAAGAGCAACTTCGAGCACTCATCTAATTTCAGATGGCGTGAGAGAAATCGAACTTCCCGCGAAGTCATTGAAGAAAATATATATTGAATGCATGTGTAAGCAACGATATTCGCATTGTTTCCTTTAGGATTATTGAACATCAAAAATTAAAAATTTTTGTGGAATTGCCCGCGTTTATTAATATGTACCTGTTACATTAATTATCGATTTTACGATTTAATCGCTATATATATATATATATATTTACTCCCCCGCCGTATATAAATCCCATCCCAGAGCAAATACCCCCGCAAGCAGCCTCGCATCCATATTTATGTTTACTGCAGTCGATTGCTATCGTGAAAATAGATGTGTGCCGGGTGGTGGCTACTTGAAAAATAAACAATATTTTTCTTCGTCGAAATGAAATGCGGCGAATTTCCTGCCGGAGTAAACCACCCCATCAAGACCGAGCGATTTTCGATTTAGCGCCTGAAAAATGTTCCGGGACGCACTTATATATATCAGTATATATATCTATATACACTACGTAAGTCATTGAAAAATCCCGCAAAACAATACAATAAAAGTCAAAGGTGAGAAAAGAAAATATGTGCAGCCACCTCAGGCAGGGAATGTGCCCGTTAAAGGGGCCGCGGATTCTTTCCTGTCTCTCCTCTCGTCGAATGCCAGCTTTTCCTCTTCCGAATACTTGAATAATTCAAACTGCTATTTCCCCTTCTTATCCCACCCTCTGCCCCTCCATATCACTCCTTCTATATTTCAATATATATATATACATATATAGTCGATACATTCTGAAAGGAATAATGAATTTTTACATAGAACAATTTTGACTTATCCGCTTTTAGTTCTATGCGCAATGTGTATATTACTGTGTATTTAAATGTGTATATATTATATTTGCGAGAAACTTTTATATGAAATATACGCGGAAGCTTGAAACTATATATCTGGTATAAGTTTTGCATATATATTATAAGCGAAAGAAACAAACACCATTCTATGTGTGTTAATTTTCTCTTAAGATAACCGTCACCTATATATATATATATATATATACAGATGTTTATTGTTACAGGTTTAATAAAATTAATTATTAATTTAAGGGGACCACTCTAATTAGAACCTGAAAATTTAATCATATTTTGTGATTTTTTTTGAGGGTGTTAAAATAATCTAAACATTTTGCTCTTTTGACAACAAAATGGCGGCGATGCAGCTCCTCCACGTGAGCCGCTTTTTTCCGCAAAACGGCTGCACTTCTCCTGGGCTTCTTATTGGTCTGAAATCAAAAAACCAAAATTATTTCGATTTCTGATGAGTTTAGGCATAGAATGAACCTATAAAAGTTTTAAAAAGTACAAAATTAAAAATTTGGTTAGGTTTTGAAAAAAATTGTCTGATTTTCACCTATTTTTTAACGCTTCGTACCCCCTTAAAATAATGTTGTTTATGCAAAATCTGTAATATTTTAGGTTTACTCTATGGG
>JAPYZR010002288.1:0-34307 GCA_030522945.1 Trichopria nigra
ATTTATAGGATTTTGGGGCTTTGAAATGATGAGACTGATAAGTTTATTGTCCAACATTTTGTATAGAACATTTTGGGTCTAATATTTCTAATCATATATATCGCACATTTTATACACTTCAAAACATATGTTTTGGACGTTGTGTGCATACCCTGGTAGAAACCAGTTTTCTGTTACACTGACCAATTACCCTATACCTTTAACATGGGAAAAAAGCAACCTGGATAGAAACTAGCCAAAACCTGGACTCATTTTCTACTATGGTATAGTTTGTCTAAATGTTTTTACTTAATTTCGGACCCTCTGTCATTTTCGAAATGTGATAATTTGTATAATTGGATTTGGTGGTTGGTACTGTAAGCATTTGGAAGGTTTGTCAATGGGATTCGCATAATTTATAGGATTTTAAGACGTCCACGTGATTTAGTCTTTAGAACTTTCTATAGGACATTTTCGGTCTGATATTCATTAACACATGATAAATCATACGGATCAGTTGTAAATCATTTTAAATGTAAATGCTATTTATGATTTGAGATATTTTGGACATTTTAAAACATTTTTTAAATCTTCCAACCTTGCCAGGTTCCAAAGCTTTCTAGAGTATATGAAAAAGTAATATTCGTTTCCTCATTTTTGATAGTTAAATTCAGACGATGGCTTAAATTGTAAACACATGTCATACAATTACGTCATTACGAGACCTAATATTGAGTTCCTGGCGAACTCATTTTTGTTTCTGTGCGAATTCTTGTTGAGTTCTTGAAGAATTATTTTCAAGCCCTTTATGAAGTCTTAGGAAACTTTATAGTTAATGGTCGAACCATGTAAGGAAAGGTTGCATAGATTTTACAAAACAAAGTAATAATTATAGTTAATTAGTTCCTACACTAGTCGATATTGTAATATAATATTCAATAATGTAATATTCATACGTACGAAAAAAAAATATATTTACAATTTCTTTAGCTTTCGTACGTATGAATATTACATTATTGTATATTATATTACAATATCGAATAGTGTAGGAACTAATTAACTAATTATTACTTTGTTTTGTAAATGTATATATATATATATATTACAGCATTTTAGAACCTTGCAGTATTGTTTTTACAGGCTATTTCCGTACGTCTAAACATACTTATAGTAATTGCAATCATACAAACAAAAAATGTAATCATCCATCGCAAAAAAATAATTAGGCTTCTTAATTAAAGTTAAATGTATGTACGATGCAAAAGGAGAAGTAATAAATTCAGACATGAATAAAATGTCTGAAAAAAACTCGGAAACAATAACATTTTATTCGCGACGTTTAATTCTATACCGTCTGGTGAATTATTACTTTCGTATTTTCATGTGAGGAATTTCTTTGATCCCATATTCAAAGTCTTCTATTCAACAAAATTTCTTCCGACGGCATGAAAGTAATATACGAAAAGGTTGAAACGACGCGTAAATTTTTGAAGGCGTCGACACGTTTAGGAAGAGTAATTTTTCTTTCATGGAGAATTCGTCGTCTTTTTTCATGAAGAACTTATAAAAAATAAATAATTTTTTTAACCTTTAGGAAAACAAGTGATTAAAATTTAATTTTATTAAAGCTAATTTTTTTGTACAAATTATTTAAACGCCACTTTAACATTATTTCTAAAAATCTATCGGAAGGAATCACATAAATCTAAAAGAGCCCTTCCTATAAAACATTTTTTATCAAGTTGGTTCCACAAAAGAAGACCGAACATAAGTCCTTTCTGTATATGAACCCTAACTTTAGGCCGAATGATAACCCAACACCAAAAAGCCCTGTTTACTTTAGCTCGTATAAAAACTTATCTTCCATCCCAATGTCTCGGAATCGAGCACAAACATAGTATATATATTGGACGATCTTGATACGCAGAAGAAGGACAACTATGTCTTTTTTAGGTTTGATAGCCGCGTGGGAGTTTCACGTATCACGCAAGATTCTTGAAGAATTAAATGTCGGAAAAAGAGTCTTGAGTTCAACCGCATCTTACGATAACGGCACGCGGACAGTCCATTGTTTAATCATTTTTAATTCGTGCGATTCTACCGCAAGCCCCAAGGACAAAAATTCACTTCAATTACCTAAATAGGAGAATTCTAATTTAAAGAATTTCAGTAATTCGTCCTTTTCGACTTTCAATTTGAGTGCTCTTTGACTCATAATAATGAATTCAAAGAATATCCTTTCATTCTTACTCTGTTCTGAATTTGCTTCAATGCTTCTTCGCGTAATTTTCGTTCTATGACTTTCTAAATTATTCTATGAGGTAATTTATAGAGTTTTAAAATTCTATTGTCATAAATTCTTTGCCAACTTTTTTTACAATTGTTCTATTCACGTTTTTTTTTTGCAATTTTGTGTCTTTATCATTTTTGGGTATTGTCTTTTCAAATTTATTTTTTAAAACTCTTCTAGAACAAATGAATTGTATAGTTAAAAGTATTTTTTAGCGAGCTTTAGGTACCAATGTTATTATTTAGCTCTTGTTGAGTTATATATGAATACTTTTTGAATAATTAATTCCAGAAAATTACTACATTTTGATTTAATTTGAACGATTTAATTTGAATACATTTTGAATTTATCAGGAATTTCGAAAATTTTGCACGATACGATTGATTATTTATCGTGGAACTCCATTTCAACGCTTTAGTAACTCTTTCTGAGTTCTTTTCAGTTATTCATATCTCCGAATTGTTTATGCTTAATTCACCGATCCATTTCTTGTATGCTAGAACTCCTTGCACTGTTCGCAAAGTGCACATTAAATATTCTTTTTAGTACTTTGCTCATCAATATATTTTATCGAAAAAAAATAAATAGAAATAAATAAATAAAAATAAAGATAAAGAACAGCGCACTTTCAAAAGTGACCGAAGATTCTAAGTACAGTAGGAGCTCATTTCTGCTGTGATAATTCTAGAGATTTAAAAAACCGTACATGTATTCAGAAAAGGGGTAATAGGATTGGTTAAATAAACATATAACTGTTGAAGTTCCCTTTCAATTCTAGGTTATTAATCATTATTAACTTTTTTCGATAACTTTTGTAACTCCTTTTGATTACTTTAATTGAAAATGAATACAAATGTAAATAAATAACAATTTCAAAGTTTTTATACGATAAAACGAAACAATTTCAGCCAGAAGATGTAGCCATCTTGTATAAGCCATCTTGTATTTAGGGTTTATTAAAATTCAACCTCAAATTCGTGATAAGTAACCAAAAAATACTCCATGTACTAAATTTGTTGAGTTTCAAAAATGTAATTCATTTTGAACTTTGAAAATCTGACCTCAGGTACACCTCAAAACGTCGCAAGTAATATATTAGATATGAAAAATTCTTAATGCTTGTTGGATTGAACAAGCATTTACAAATTAATTGTTGCACTCTTTTCAATTCCTTTCCAGTTCTTAAAAATGCAAAAAAAAATTACGAAATTAGATTGGAAGTGTTTCAAGAGCCTCGGTCATTGATGAAAAATTTAAATTCATTGATTTTTTAGAGGTTTAGTACATTGAAAGAATCGTTGCTTCGAGAAATGTCAATTAAAAGAGAACTTTTACTAAATATTACAAATACTTTCATAAAAGTACATTTGTAATATACATTTATGAAAGCTTTTCTCATAGTCATACTATTTTTGGCACATGTCGTAGTACTTTCTTAAGACATAAGTCATACTTATTTCATGATTGTGAATTTCAGCCACAGAGTTTCGAAAACAACTTAAGAATTCATTAAATCCTCAGAAAGTTCTTAAGTTTATTAAGAATTTATTGTATATATAATCCTATAAAAGCTTCGATATTTTCAGAGTTCATATAAAAAGCCCATTTAGAACAATTAAAGCTCATAAAGTACAAAAAGTTTTATTGTACTTTTTTATTCAAGTCGCATGTAGAAATTGTTAAAATTAAGTATTTCGAATATCTCCAAAACTCTGTAAGATTTCTCACATTACGATGATCCGTAAAATCCGTAAAAAATGATCCGTAAAAATGAGCTTTTTCGAATTACTCCAAAAGCTTGATGAAAATTTTGTTTATAAAATTAAATTCAAATTAACTGTTGCACTTTTTTCAATACCTTAAACAGTACAATAAAAAGCTTTAGATTAAAGTTGTACTTTATGAGTTTTAATTGTTCTAAATGGGCTTTATAAAAATGTAGGCCGGCAGCTTCCAGACTGCATAGGACGGATTAAAAAGTACTTCAATATATACCTTGAATCTCTCATTAACCTCGTGTTTGAAGGAAATGCTTTTGCAATTCCATTTCAATTTGACAGTCGGAACAGTGAACGATCCATTAAAAGATTATTGGCGCGTGCTGCCTCCTATATATCCCTCCGAATAAAATGCGAAGCCTCAACGTTAAATGGCACATAAAGTGAACAGTTGCCATTCGTCCGATGAAAATCTAAGCAATTGAAAGCATAAGTGCTATATACCTTAATAATAAATGAAAGATGACGGATATTGTTGGGAATGCGGCTTATATACGCCCACACAGCCACTGATACCGCATGGCGCGTATATAGCCGCCACATTTATCACACGGGGGCCCTTCGACATATATATAGGCATTCGAGCACAATGTGTGTACAAACAATCGGACAATGTCCTGCACACACCCGAAACGATCCCACCGGTGTGACCAATGTCATATTTCGGGATTTGCCATTCCCCCTATACACACATATATATGTGTATAATCGCCATCTGCTCTCGGTTCATCGCTCCACAAGTAGCCTTTTCTCCGTCTCCCATCTAATTATCAGCCTCGTAATCGCTTTGATTATTATTATTTCCGTCGCACGCGCGTATAGTATAACGTCCAATCCTGACCAGCGTGCACATCCATACGAGAGCGGTTACGCACGTAGGGTGTGCACGCAGCCGTGATGAACGACACACCGACGCATCCACACACGTACGTCAAACAAAAACGAACGCAGCCATATATACACGAACGTGTCTGATGTCTCTTCGTGGCGTATATAGCATATAGGGTTTTTATGTCGCGCGAGAGTACCTAATGTATACCTCGCGCATACGAATAAAAAAAAAAACAATGATAATCTCGTGTATGTATATGTGACGATGTCTCAATAAAAATTGTTTATCGTGACGGGACTATCTGAGCGCGAGAGGAATTGTATTGTATTGGAGGATCCTTCTCTCGTACGACATATAATCAATTTTCTACGCTATACGCGGGCGCCACCGAAAGAAATGAATATGGATTTATCGGACGTGATTTGTTTGCGCCGTGTATACATATAGCTAACATTCGTCGACATTACCAAAAGTGATCGTGAAGAATTCTATAAATGGCCACCGAGGTGGCGAATACTTCATGAATAGATTTAGAATTCAAATTACGGTCGAATTGCTGTTTGGCCGGTTAAATTAAAAAAAAAAAAAAGTTTGAATACATTTTCAGCATTCGAAATTCGCCTTAATGTGCGCTTTTAGAATAATCCATTCTGAAATGTTTAAGCGACTTAAAACTGCAATGCAGGAAATGATTGTTATCGTTGAAGCGTAAAAAAAACGGTCATATTTTTATAACTTAATGTTGAACTTAATGTACCTTAAAGAAGGCGGAGATCGCTTATAATATATACTACATTTCTTACCATTCATCAAAGAACATTCGTATGCTCCAATGCCTTAAGTGATCAATATGTATACACTTCCCAGTGATAAAACGCGCAGGATAATTCAAGTGATATAACCAAAGTACATCTAAAGTGATATAAATAAATAAATACTACTAATCTCTGAATAAACCTCAAGAATACTAAGACAGTTTTACATATCAATGACAAAGCTAAAGTTTGCTAAATGTACTTTATCTCTGCAATACTGATTAAAGTGCACTTTGAGAATTTAACGTCGCTTAAAGCATTGTTTCGCATTTTCAGGGGAGCGCGAGCATTCCTAAAGTACTTCAAGTGTACTATACACTGAAAAAAAAATTTGTTATTTTCAAGTAAATATTTACTTGAATTAAGAAAAGATTTTCTTGGATTAAGTTTGATTTACTAAAAAGAAGGAAACATTTTCTTAATTCAAGTAAATATTGACTTGATACTATTCAAGTAAATATTTACTTGAAAATAATAAATTTTTTTTTAGTGTAAATTCAATTTTTATACCTTAAATGTTAATACTCGTCTCGAAGGGTACGTTGACGGGATTTGCGATGTTATTTCGAGCATATACTTTAAGGGCTGCTATACGTCACTTGAAGCGTGCTTCAAGAATAGTTCTGCTTCCGTAAGTGTTCGTTAAGTTCTGTACTTTTGAAATAATGTTTAAAAGTGCTACTATTCCCTGTTGCGTTGTTATTCCTCTTGAAGTGTACTTTTAAGAATTGTTGTATCGCTCAAATTGTTACAACTTCAAAATTTCAATCACTCAGAAAGCAACGGAGAAATTCTCAAAGTACATGACGACGAAACCCTTAAGGGGGTTCTTTAGTAGAATAGTTACCGACCGAGGTTTTCAACAATAAAAGTATAAATAATAAGTGATCAAAGCGTTTTTTCAAAATTCGGGATTTGGAAGGGTGATTCTACATAACATATTCAATACTCAAAAAAATATCGCTGAATTTGGTTCAAAATTAAACGAGTATTATCCGAAATAAATTATTTTTGTTGGTGGTAAGAGAACATAATCTATTTCGGACAATCCGCTTTTCATTTTGAACTAATGTCGACGATGGTTTTTTCGGGGATTACATATGATATGAAGAATCATCCCGAATATTTAAAAAACGCTTCAATCCTATTTTATTTATGCTTTACTTATTTTGAGGTTAGGTCGGTAACTGTTCTACTTTAGAACCCTCTTAAAGTACTTTATGCTTTGCCATACATATATCTCGGAGTGTACTTTGAACATCGCTTTACCTTAAGCTGTGTACTTTAAGCACTGGTATATACCACTTAGAGATCCTTTAAACATTTTTATAAAACAAAAACAAATAATTCTTCTCGTGCTTGATGATTATTTTTTAATGTTTTTCTTTTTAATATTCCTTCTACATTATTCCTCCATTTCCTTAAATTTCTGAACATTTCTGAACTCTTTCGAGATTTCCAATCAGAATATAACCAATAGAGAAGGGATAGTATAGAAATCACGACAAATTGAATAAAGAATTCTTTCATTCGCTTTTTGCATCAATTCAAATGTAACGAACTCGTATTGTGGACTTTGACGTCGTGAAGAATTATACTAGAAAAGAATTGTAAACACTCTCAATGCGCAATTATTCTTAGCTGAGTTTTTAAGAACCGACCGTTCGTCAGGACGTAATGCATGACACAACTGACCTCGTCCTCGCACGATGGGCGAGTCTCTCCGATGCACACTGAAAAAGATGCCACGATAATATTTACACTTCTCTTATCAGAGACAAGAAAAAGGATGCTCTATATATGTGTCAATGATTTCTTCACAAAAATCAAAGATAAAGACATTCCCAAACACCCAAAAGAATTTGTTCATCATTGAGTGAATTTAAAATGAATGGCTTATCATTATTCTCCATTCATTATCTGTATTACAGCAATTCTTTTCCACCCCTTATTGGTCACAATCCCAGTAGTAGCGTATAATAATGTAACGGGCAAGATTCGTTAAGATTTTTTACGTTTCGTTATCTTTCTCCGTTCATTTACGCTGCAAAAGTCCGTATTTTTTGTATTTCTTTTTGTATTTTTTTTTTCTTTTTTTTTTTTTTTTGTTTTTTTAAGCGCGACCTTCATGGATAAAAAGCCGAAAGTGTTTCCTGGCTACCGGTCAAGCATCTCGTCGACGAGTGCGTATATGAATGCGCACACACGAAACCATGACTGAAACCCTATTTCTTTCCGCGAACCGACTGTATGCAGGTACAAATTGTCCACCAACACAATGACGACGAGTCCGGCGTTCCCACAATCTAATGCGAGAAACACACATTGGCGCGTATATATATACAAAAGAACCCCGACCCAAGTCTACACGTGCAAACGCACACTTTCCCGTGCCGTGTAGGTATAATGCGGTCCCCGTACACGTGGACAGATGTCTGTGTGAGTTGTATACCTCGAGACACTTCAGTCCTCGTCCAGACCGCGTACGGTTCGGAGCCGTGTCTCATTATTTCCCGGCTTTTTTTCGTTTGGCTTTCGCCAAAGTACCACGGAGAACTCCTAGTATCCCACGTTAGCCGGTCGCAAAATTGACGATTCTCTATAACGGCGTCGCGGAATTTTTCGCACTTCCCGATAGTAGTGTCTTGTGCAGCGACCTGTAGTTTTCCTTAAAAAAAAAAAAAAAAAAGAGAGAAAAAAAATCAGGAGTGCGCGTAACCGATTACCCAAGGAAACATGATAGCGTACGTAGTGGGTTTCGCTTACTTTTACGCGGAGCTTTTGAGGTTCGAAGTGGAGATCATCGTTCATCCGTCGACCTACAAAGTGTCCAAGTTTTGCATATGAAAATCGAACATCGCAAGCTAGTAAAGATGTCATTCTTTTTTTGTAAATCGACGTATCGAATTTCCGAAATGAATCGAAGACGCTCGGCATCGATCGAGGGTCGTATTTCCCGTCGGCGAAACGGAGACGATTCGACCGAATAGTCCCGCCGCTGATGAAGTCACGTGATAGCCGAGTTTTTCAAGCATTTCTCGCGCTTGGCCGATTGTGCATACGTATGCGGCTGCTGGACTTAACGACTCGACGGTTTCGCTAATTAAAATAAAAAGCGCCGGAGCGATGACGCTAATGACTCTGCATTGAAAACATAGGGGAATAAATCGGCATTGTAATGAAGAATTGTGGGTAAAACTGACGTAATGACGAGCGCTTTGTCCTCTTCATTCGCTTGATACTAGTCGGGCTACAATGACAACTCGTCTGACGTCTGTAAATATGTTTTTATAACCGATGTACAATATTGTTCCACGATTCCGAACGCATATACCCTCTATGAAGGTCCGAGCTCTCACGAAGTCACGCGGAGTCGCACGAAACGTCACGTTATCATCAGTCGATAATGTAGATTAAAATTGCATGGGACTTATTCTGCATCATTTAGACTCATCCGTTGAAATATTTGCCACACAAGTCATTAGGTTCATTTTGCGAGTAACATTATATCATCCATCGGTAAAGCAAAAAGTCTTTCGATATCATCCAATATGAAACATTTGTGGTAATTTTCGAAAAAAACAAAAGAAATTTGCATGACAATTGCACGAGGATCTACGGTACGTAAATTTGAGCGACCTGTGAAAGGGGCGACTATATACATGTATGTGCATCGCAAGAAGAAGAGCGAAACGCCGCAAGTCTGATTGTTGGAAAGACGAACTCGAAGATAATACGTCCGTGCGCGAAGTGAAAGTCGACCAAAGTCTCGAATCGGAATAATAAACAATGGCCCTATAGCGACCGAGTGTGCAGGAAATAATGAAGCGCGTGCGTGAAAATACGTGACAGTGACATCTGCGATCGGGCGGCGTTGAAAAAGCGGATGTGAATTCGCCGACTCGGACGATTCAGCGATTTCCGCAATTTGTGCGATCGTAACTTGAACTTGGCTGGCCCCGACGATCGTTTATTCATGAGACCTCTGACGTCATTGTTCATGGAGTACGCCGGGATGTCGATGCCACCGTCGGCAAGGGGAGGAATTCCAGCTTTTCATTCGGATGCGAAATTCGATTAGGAGGATCGAAGACACGGACGACCCCAGGGGGCCACGACAGTTATGATGGAGACTATTTTGAACTGTAACCGCCTTCTTATTTACTTTAATAATGTTATGCACCCGGGGTTTTTGCAGCATTAGCATAATAAACGTACTCATGCAGAATTGGTTCTGAAAGAACAAAAATCGGGACGTCTGCGCTTTTGTGTCTCATTCAAACTACTTCCGAACTTTAAACGGAGTTCCAACAGAATAGGCGAGATTATCTATCTTTCCATCGATCTTACCATCAATGCATGCCCAGCTTTAAAACACCGTTTAAATATTTTGCATATTTTTTCAATAATTTTTTGTGTCCTTAGAGTTCTAAAGAGCACTCGATATTTCACATATTGAGCATTCACATTGTGTTCCGTTATAAATCCAAAATGTTAGGAAATAATTTATTGAGGTTTATTTTACAAGCTGCAATTTCGTTTCCAAGAATCATAGAACTCTTTCGGGACAACAAATAGAATTCTAATTAATAGAATAGACAAGATTATTTATCTTTTCATGAAACATCAATGCATGTCCAGCTTCAAAGGAACGATAGAAGACATCGTTTAAATATTTTGTATAATTTTTAAATAATATTTAGTGTTTTTAGAGTTCTAAGAGCACTCGATATTTCACATATTCAGCATTGACATTGTGTTCCGTTATACGTTTAAAATATTAGGAAATAATTGATTGAGGTTTATTTTATAAGCTGCAATTTCGTTTCGAAGAATCATAGAACTCTTTCGGAACAACAAATAGAGTTCTAATATAATAGACGAGATTATTTATCTTTTCATGAAACATCAATGCATGCCCAGCTTCAAAGGAACGCTAGAAGACATCGTTTAAATGTTTCGTATATTTTTTATATCATTTTGAGTTCTCTTAGAGTTCTAAGAGCAATCAATATTTAATATAGTCAGCATTTATCGTTGAGTTCCGTCATAAATGTAAAATATTCGTTTCAAAGAATCGTAGAACTCTTTTGGAAGAATACTGAAAATGAGTAATATTGCTGTAAAAATATACTAGAAGAAAAGGGAGTTCAAAGCTTACATCCTTTTTAAAAAATTTGAGTTCCTTTAGCGTTCCAATCGAGTTCCAAGAGCACTCTAAAATTTAAAATCTCTTCTATTATTATGAATGTTTTCATATATCGAAGACATTCTTATCACTAGTAATTTCGTTTCAAATTTTGTTTATGAACATATTTAGAACTCGAAAGGAGTTCCAAAACATCACAAATCTGAGTAAACAATACATTAAAACGAAAGTGACTACTACTGTGTAATTTATCATGAATTCATTTACGTTCTTAAAATACACTCAAAAATAATTTAAAAGGCAAATGTTCCTCTCTTTTAAATTTATTAGAATTCTAATAAAATCGATATATATTTTAAAAGCACTCTAATTTATATGTCGGAAGTTTCGGATTTATTATGAACATCTTTTAAAATTAAAATAAATATTTCAATGTATTTTTATGTACGATCGAGGATATTCTATGAATAGGACATTTGTTTCGAATATTTTTAGAACTACTTTAGAACTCTAAAAGTGTTCTAAAATATTGTAGAAACAAAAATCTTCCTAATAGGGAATCCTTTAAACAAAACACTTTTAGGCATATGTCAAGAATTCTTGAATATGAATCATGAATTTGAAAAATTTCGGCCAACATTTCATTTATTCTTTTATTGATAAGAAACAATAGTTAAATACAAGCCAAGAATTCTTTCGGTAAAAACATTTCAAATGGTTGTATTTTGTGTATATTATATAGTATTTACAAAGTAACAAACTTTCATTATAGAATATTTGACACAGGAAATTTGTCGGCTGAAATCCTTCATATGAAAATATTCTTGGAATATTCTGAAAATGATCCAAATGTCAACTCACGAATTACAGATTCTCAGAAAATGTATATACTCTAAATATTCTGTTTGATGTGTACATTCATAATTACACAAGCATGTAACAGTTAGAATATAATATGACAAATGAGATTTTTTGGAAATGCGTTGAAAGTATACACGGAGGGAATGGTGCTATGTAAACTCTAAACAAATCAACAGGAACCGTTGTTTTTTACTAATTACATAAATGATCTTCGAACTTTCACAGCTTTGTCTATTTACATAAAAGGTCATTGGACGATTCTCATACAAACCTTCGTTCGTCAATATTTGTGTTGTATTATATTTCGAACAATAATTAATTTTTAACATTTAAACATTCATTAATCAAACGAGACGTAAGTTACGGATCCGTATTAATTCATGTTAGTATAGTATCTGTTAGTATAAGGTAGTGTAGTTCAGGAATACGCTACAATAGAACAGGAAGAATAAACTCTAAAAAAACGGTTTTATTTATTGGCAAAATCAAATTAAAAATAAATAATAAACTAATATATCGCAGTGAATGGCAAAAATTTGTATCGTCGTGCCATGTTTTAATCAATCGCATTGATTTGAATTCCAATCGTAGAATATTGAATAATTATTGTGAAATTGAATATTGATTAATCTGGAATTTAAAAAAGAAAGGAGGATATTCAAGTTTTCCACTTTAAGTAAATTTCGCAATGTATTACGTAAAAATTAAATTATGTATAAATTCCTGATGAAAGATAAAAGCTGCCAAAAAACTCAAACCATTGGATAGTAAAGAAGTTTAATGAATATATTTTTATTTTTATTACTATATATACCAGACATTATTATTATAATAAAAAAATAGTACCATTAATAAATAATACCAGTAATAATTAATGATTATCGTATTAAAAAAAAAAATACTGTGTTTACTTTTACGTCTATTTTAATTATATAGACTACAAATTTCCGACCACTGAAACTTTTTGAATTATTTTAATTCCAGTTGGGAATTTAAAAAAAAAAATCAATTAAATTAACAGAGAAAAGTTAACGGATAAAAGCCTCGCTTAGAACCGTTAACGAGCACAGAGAAAAACGAAGAATAAAAATTAAATCCTCGTGGACGATAAACATTGAATGCAGTGCACTTAAAAAGAATACAAAGTTAAATGTAAGTTAAGTAATTCTTGAAATCATACGTTTACCCCGTGTTCAAATGTGCGATGCGTTATTTTCTCTCAATTGTTATATGCAGCACATTTCTACACGGCTCACCTTGCATTCTGTATTGATGTATATATATATACGGATCACGTCGCGTGTTTACATTCGTACAATCAAAAACGACAAACAGGCACTGCTCGAAAATATTTAATACATCCGGATGTTTTCAAAGGGAATATCAGGGTCCAATTGTAATTCTACAATCTCTTACAGCTCGTTACGTTTTACGACCGATGATTTCAGTTATATACTCGGTTGTAAAAAGTATTCCACATTTCAGTATACGCGACAATTGCCTAATGAATTTTGGAAGATTTCTTGTATGATTTTTGAAAATTCTTCAATGTTTTAAGATTGTTTTTAATTTTTTATATGATTGTTTAACAAATTAAAAAAAATTTTTTTGGAAATTAAAAAAAAAAATTTTAATCCTGAAAAGGAATCTTCTTTTTTCGAACTCAACTTTTGAAATTGTTTTGTATATTATGAAATGTGTTTCATCCATAGATTCCTAAACTTGTTTTTTATTACCAAAAAACATATCGAAATAGAAGATTTTAATCCCTTTTAAACGGTAGACGGGTTGCTTCCAACATTTCAAAATGCCAATAGAACTTCCTGACATTTAGATAAGGTTTTTACTTACTTGAATTTTGTAATTTTGCATATGTGTCACGTCACATTTTATACACAATTAGTCACCGAATCCATATCGCAAAACTAAATTTTCCTATTCCTTGTGCATTTTGAGATAACATGGTTCAAAAAAGTGTTTTTTGAATTTTCGAATCAGAGTAACAACAAAACGAGACGGAATAGAAGCTTCAAATTAGATTCAAATAATAATTGCTTTCATTTTTTTTTAATTTAAGTCTAATTGCATGATATTTAGTGGTAGCTTATTCAATTTTGTACAAAATTAGTAATTTTTAAATTATTTTAGTTAAAAAAGTGATCGAAATAAATTCAATTTCTAAATATAATTTTAAAAAAATGAATTCCGATAGAATTATTTCAATATTCGTGGGTTTCAATGAGTTCTTTTCAATGAATGATTTTCAATGAATTCTTCCTGAATACTTATCAAGTTCTTTTTATTGTCCACGAGGTATTTCCACAATGTTTACACATACTTTTTAAGTTTTCAAAGATCGACGTTAGAACATTATTCCTCCGACTCAGGAAGCGATAATCATCCTCCCGCGCGTCTCGGGATTTCTAGTTTCGAGGTTGTACTATTTACTCAGCGATAAGAGAGATGCGGCTGGCGTGAAACGCTGTATTTATAAGCAGCCAGGATACGCCCAGTCTAATATGTACTTAGTGAGTCGGATAAAATCTCAATGACTTCAAAACAGTGATTGTAGTAGTCGGGATCATCGGTTGCCAAGGCTACGGTAATTTTAAACGGATTTTTTTTCTGCCTCGCGCATAAATTAGAATTAACCGCCATTTTGACCAGCATAATGAAAAGCGAGACATGCATAAAAAGAGCGCGTTCAGTATGCCCGCGGTGCACGACATTAAAAATGATTTATGCGAGACGTCGGTCAAAAATGTCGCGAGTTGATGCGGAATATTTACTGGAAAGATTTGCAGTGTCGATCGTAGAATTCCAATGGACGTGGAGGCATAATATTCCCATATTTGAAACATTCCGAATTCATTAACATCCACGTATAATTTAAACACAATCACTACGTAATTTTTACGTATTCCAACATTTTTGAATTGCAACGTTTATCATTCGATTATCACACTCCACGATAATTTCTAATTTTAATCTAATAAGAATGTCGACGGTATCAGCCGTCGATAATCCATCTCTCGGATTATCTCTTTGATGTAATTTATGTTTTTAACGGTTTCCTGAATTCACTAGTATAGAAGCTAGAAAGTGTAATAATCTTTATTATTCGGAGGTAATTTGGTTGATGGCTTACGAGCGTCATGCGGAGAAACCATGAAAATTATACTAATGTAAACAATGATGTAGGTTTATAGGTAAGGAAATCATGCATCGAGATTGAAATGCTAACGAGACTTTATTGTCTGTTTCCAGACCTCAACTTGTGGAACAAAAGCATCAGCCAGAGATGGAGGAAGCTAAGGCGAAGGTGTTCGGTGCAGGAAGTGTCGGAACCCCAGGAAGCATTGATAGAAGGCGGATCTACGCCGGGCGTGATACACGCCGTCAGGTCGACGCCCGTTAGTAGGGAAGTCTCGCCGGCAGCGAAATCCTTACAAGACGGAAACTCGCCGAAGAAACTTTTGCAAACCAGTTCCTTGAGATTACCAGGTACTGACGGAATTACAGTCGATTTCCTTCCTCCTCGCGGTGCATCATCCTAGAATCCCCTCGTCATTTACATAGTTTCGCAAACCTTGCGGTCGCGTTAATATCGATCGAGACCCTCGGCAAACGTCGAAAAAATTATTAACGTTTCAGATATTGAACTCTTTTAGAAAAAGATCAAACAAGAATACCTCCCCGACGAACATTCTGCAGCTGTGCGTAACGTAGTATAGATAACCCCATGAAAGAAAGCTGTTTCTGCGTATCCTTGTGACGAGTTGCGATCGACCATGATCATTTTCATAACGTCGTGGGACAACATTACAATCTGACTTTACGTACAATTACTAATGAAAGCATAATTAATTTGTCAGTCGCGGCAGTCTTCAAGGTTAACAAATCTTCCCTTATAGCGTGACCATTCAGTTTAGTAAGAAAAAAAAAGTAATATTTGTTTTTCATTATTACCTAACCGCATCTCTTATACACTATTGGAGCAGTTCCAGTTTAAGTCTTTGAAAGTGCGATAAGATAGGGTGAAGATAGGGCAATACAGGGTGACAGTTTCACACATATTTTTTTCTTGGAATATATAAATTTCTACACACTTTGATGTCATGAATTGCATTTTCTTCCTGATCACGAGTCAGTATATTCCTCCACTTCTCTCTTTTTCGAAACACTTTCAGAGCCAGAAAAGTTAAAGTAAACAATAAAGTTGCGAACGTGGAATTTTGTATCTGCAGTAACTAGAAAACAAGATAGGATACTTTCTTCCCAGCTTAGTTTCAAATAAAAACGATTACTGTTTTCTTGTTGATATGTTAAGTTAATAATTGCATGGTATTTCCCAAGGCTGTTTATAATAAAAATTTGTGATAAGTAAGATCCTAGATGAGTAGGTGAAAGTAGATCACTCCAACAAGCAGGAAGTCACCATTTTACATTGATAGATAGGCCAATTATTGCCTCCACCCCAGCATCCACATGGTAGCACTAATATCTATCGAAGCACGCATATTAGATTACAGCACACGAGCAGCGGTCTAGTCCCCAGTATTTCCAGCCTATAGAATATCAACACAAGGCAAATCCTCCTTTTCCAGTTATCCTATTTGTATAATTTCCTTCAAAGTGTCGAATTCAATCAACTCGTTGTCGGGACACTACACTTACCCACTCCAGTAGTTTAGTAAAGTTCAGTCCAACATTATTTTCAAAACACATCAAATTGCTCCCACGAAAAGGTTATATTCAATTATTTTCTATAACAATGACGAATGCTCCTTGAATACACAAGTGGCATGCGACTGATGACAATACAAATAGAATTCTTGGAAAATTAACCACTATATTCCAGGTACCGCCAAAGGCATCGCCGATTTCCAGCACGTGCTGCGAAGTAAATTCAGTAAGATAAACGCCGGAATACGAAAGAGGAAGGCTCTGAGCGTGACGGAGGTCTTCACGCCGAAGGATAACGCCTCGAACTTCTACGTGCCGAGTCCATTAGCCTCGTCGGCGAGCCAGAACTTCGCCGGGAATAATGTATACGACTCGAGCGAACCGACGTCGTTACCGCCGTATCCGTTCCGCGACAATCTGGAGACCCTTGCCGAAGGCAGCGTACCCAATTCGCCCCAGTGCAAGAGCCCCTGCGGTGATCAGAGTTTCGAATACAGTTCGCAAAATGGCAGCACTTTCGGCTCGCAGGTTTGTCATTTTTCCGTTACATTTTGGTGTGTTCCAGGATTTGGACCGAAAGGATTCGTACGAGAACGTTGTATTTTCGAGATCCCTGTCTAGCGAATGCTCGCAGCGCTCTTGTAGAGACCGTCCGCTTCAGCGAAGCAACTCCGAAAACCGGCAGAGCACTGGACTGGAGCATTCCTACGAGAACGTCCAATTTCAGCATGGTTATGGGTCAGTCCTTTTGTCATTTTTCACCGAAGTTGAATTTCAAAATACGCTTAATTTTTTCGAAATGATTCCTTTTCATAAGCACCTTAATGATCGTATTTTTTCGTCAATTCATCCAACAGCAGGCCAGCGATGCCCACGAGCAATGGCGACGACAGGCAGGAACCCTGTCTAACGAGGAGCAGCTCGGAGACGCGGAATCGTCGCTCGTACGAGAATGTTCACTTCCAAAAAAATCCCAAGTCCAGGGGTCGCTCCACCGGCTCGGATGACCCGTGCTTCGAGGGGATCCACATTCCGCGGGTGACGCCGCGCAGAAGAACCGCGGAATTCAAAGTCGGCGGACCCTGCTCCGGTTTTTCCGGCAGCACCTCGGCCGCGGGTTCGGCCAGTGTCCTCAACACCACCACAACCGAAGAAGAAGGACCATCCAGTCTCGGTATCGAACGAAGCACGTTAAAAAAACCATCATCTAGAAGGATCAGCAGTCGAAGCGTAGCCAACATTCCCAGCTCGTCGGCGAATGCACTTAAAAATTGGCAGGTGGGTAAAAACGTAAAAATTCTCTCCAGGATTTCCAGTGTTTCAAAAATAATTTTCTTATAAATAAGAGTTGGACATCGTTCTTGATTATTGAATTTGATTCTAGGGCACGCAAGATGCGGACGAAGGCCTCAACACCGACTCGGAGCTCGACGATATTGACGAATCGGGCGAGGGCGAAGAGTCTCGTTTTTGCACGCTACCGAGGCCCGGAAAGGGTGGAGCCTCGTTTACTATAATGACAGCTCGATTTTCGAAGGGTCCTGGACACAAAGGTCTCGGTTTCAGCATTGTGGGGGGCACCGATAGTCCGCGCGGAAATATGGGGATCTACGTTAAAACAGTCTTCCCCAACGGACAAGCCGCCGACTTAGGATCTGTTAAAGAAGGTATGCTTATTCAGTTCCACAAAAGTATGAATATTCCGTTGAAAAAAAAAGATGCCTATAGAAAATCTCCTCCATCGCCTACGGATTTTGTAAAAATCAGGTTAAAAAATATGTTTTTTCGTTAATGAAAATCATGAGAAGTGAAGCAGCCAAGGCGCCGATTAAAAAAAAAAGTATCTCGTTCTGATCAAAGTACGCGCATGATGCTTAAAGTACCAGAACAAATCAAGCTTTAATTAGGGAGCCCTGCTATTCCTCGTCGTGTGACATGTATATATATATATAGAAGCATCATTACCCGCAGCATGTCTGTTCTTATTATTTTTAGTCGTGCTTCTTTGGAGACCAGGCCTCGGCTTTTTTACACTCGACGACATTAATATACTCGATGTTTCCTTCCTGCTGAACCTCACGCGAACTTCCTTCTGGAAATTGAAATGACTAAATTCAAAATTGCAGTCATTTAAATTGAATTTCTTTCGAAAACTTGTACGTTTTAAACATATTTGACTGGCGTATATAAGCGCAACTAATAACACATAATTAATATATACGGTCGAACACTTGTAGGGTTCTTTTTCAAGATTCAGAGTGAAATTAGCAGAAAATACGAAAAAGAGTGGAATCGACAACAAAATAACGTAGTTTGAACTTGGGATGAGGGTGTCTGTAAATGGCGGTAATTCGAAGTAATTGCTCTAATCAAATCCTTAATTATGTATCGCAGGAGACGAGATACTGTCGATAAACTCGAAACCGCTGCACGGAATGACTCACGCCGAGGCGATTGCCGAGTTCAAGGCTGTGAAAGCAGGAGACGTCGTTCTGCACGTCGGACGTCGGATCGCCAGACGGAAGAGGGAATCCATGACCTTACAGCCGGTCGTTGCTGCGAATGGGCGCCAGGCCGTCAAGTGAATCAAACGGACGAATTCGCTATCGCACCAGTGAAGATACTTACGCAACGAACTAACGAACAGCGCGAAAACGAAATTATACACTTACGGCGTGTACTCACACTTAAGGTGATTCCATTAGCATTTAAGGCTTTCGCAATTCCGCTAAAGTCGACGGGGATCGGAGGCGACGTCGTTGACCATTATGCACTTTTTAGGGACACACGATGTCGTAATTCCCTAAAAAGTCATATATATAAAAGCGAAGAAAATGAAAAGAAACGAGCACGGAAAAACCAACGACGTTGTCAACTTTCCCATCGGATCGCTGCAATGTTTAGAATTACTGTGTCAGAGATACTGTTACAAAGCTTTCGCAGATTTGATCGTCATCAAAATATTCCATTGTTAATAAATATCAGCGGCGAATATTCAGTTCGTCGTGATCGGATGTGACACATCACTTTTCTCTAGGCTTTTGTTCACTGAATTCAAATCCGAAAACCGTTTTTTTCCATCGCATTCGGTTGTCGAGATAATTTGTTTCAAAAATGCGTTTTTAGTATTTTTTTTTTAATGAAATCTTGTAAAAAAATTCTCGCATATACTATTTTTATTATAAATTGGTTCAATTTTTGTAGAAACTTTTCGTCACTTCTTATGCATTTTTGGTCACTGAATCCAAATCTAAAAACGAAATTTTTCTATCGCGTATAGATTTTTAAAAAATTACGTTCGAAAAAGCGTTTTTGGAATTTTTGAACCGCAATAACTGCCAAACGGAAAGAGATAAAAGCTTTAAATTAGTTGCAAACGGAAGTTGTACTCATTCTCTTATAATTAAGTACCTATGTTCCGGAGTCTCTTGAAATCACGATTTCTTACACGCGTAATGGACGTGTAATCTCGCCGAACTGAATGTTTGCACAAATTTTCAACGCAACTTTGAATGTACTATTATAGTCGATAAAACAATGTTAACTACATTAAGATCTTTCTCTAATGGACCTAACGAGTTCTTAGACCTTAGATTCGAGTATCGCTCATTTAAACTGTAAATTCACAACGTGGAATCATACATTTATCTCTTGACTATCAAGATTTTATAACAAAAAAATTTATATTACGTAATTCTTCCGTGAGCTTTTCGAAGAACTTTTTTAAACGTAATTCGTATGTTTAAAAAAAAAAACAAATAATCTCTCATCCATGAGAGAACGTCACGTATTTGATCGATTCGAACGGTCACAGATTTTTTGACGTGTATAAGACAAGTGGACATTTCGTGAAGCGTATCAACCAATCAAGTTTCGTTATTAGTGGTTAATTAGTCGTTTTGTTACGAAGCATTTCATAAACCGTTACGTTACGTTACGAGAGACGAACATTTTTCGATGTCGTTTTCATTTGAAAATTCGTCGGTTAAGGGAGGGTGGTCGTCGACAGTCACAGCAATACATTGTACCCTCTTCGCTTCGTACTGCCTCTCTTTGTAATCGTTTATCATTTCGTCCAATCAATGGGCGACTTGTCGAAAAAGCAAAATGTTTTATACGCGCGAAGTCCTTTCGCGAATCTCGGAGATATGTGCAGTAAAAATTACTGTACGACATACGGTTTTACTTAACTTAATGTTTTAAACGATTTTATAGCAAAAGCTATTATACGTTAAAAATAAGTATAAAAAAAAAATCTATCGTTTATGCAAAATTTTAAAGATATTGAGGCTGATTTATATTGAGGTAATTTTTCGTAAGGTATAGGATAATTTAGGAATATATTTATGTAATATACTGTATAATACTATGAGCGAAAATGTGTATAGTAACGTTTACTGCACATCGATTAGCACAGCAAAAGTCCATCGGTCGACAATAACGGTGCCAAATTTTTATATTTTGCATTGTACTTTCACGTTTGTCGATTTATACATTTTTTATATGAAATTGCGTTTGTAATCGCCAGGAAGAGAACTGTACAGTAAAAACCACTATACTTATCGTACTTCTCACTAGGGGAAATGAAAAAAAAAACACACACACACACATGAGTGTATATCTTACCCGCACGTCGTTTTCGATAATCGTAGCATCATTGTCACGGGGTTTCGATTTTCCACGATAACGTAGAGAAACGTCATTTTTCTTAGCGTTATTAGAATGCAGCATCAACGAAGAAGTGGATTGTGACGAAAACGAACCGAGTTGTACCAACGCAAGGTTAACGGATAGAATTGCGGCAAGCGTAGGCTCATAATAAAGACGCGTATCGGTAAATCAAAAAAAAAAAAGAAAAGAAAAATAAAAGAAAAAAAAAGATGAAGAAACGTATCGAAGCGAGGATAGAAATCGAATTATTTTTTAAAAAGCACATGTAGATTAACAAAGATCGCCCAAAGATGAAGCCCAAAAAATATTTTTACTAACATATTTAGACGGAGCGCATATTTTGTATCGGAGAATAATCGAGACGTCTTTATTGTTTTTCTTCTTTCGAAAAAAAATATCGCTAGTATCTAGTCCAACTTGTAATATTTCGTTTCGACAAATCTTTTGATATAGATAGAACCACGAGATAACAGAAAATATTATTGCGATGATATACGTACATGCGCTATTCATATGTTTCATATACAGGCTCCTGAAATGATAAATTACACCAAGATGTAAACTTATAAAAGTGTTAAAGACTTTCACTCCTTTATATATAAATTATTACGAAAGTAATAGCATTTATTTTATAACCCGCATTAACGACGTAAGTATACCTATAGCGTGATATAATATTTTGCGTTCGTGGAAAATATATTATCACCTTCAAGATTTTTTACACTTAATTTTTATTTTAAACAATAAATGATATATGATAAACGTCAAAAATAATCGATACTTTTCTGAATAGAAGATGGCTATAAAACTCCTGCAGAAAAATCATCAGATAGGTCATGATACTTTTTGTGTATTTTTGGACACTATATATATAAAAATAACTTTTTTTAATTTGATTGCGTATTTATTATAAGTCGACTATATGCTTTTTTCGATCGCGTTCGATTGTTGAGAAAATTTCTGTTTAAAAATGATTTTTTAATATTTTTTGGTGCGGAGTAACCAGCACATAAAACGGAGGTTGAGACTTATATTATGATTACCTCGTACAATATTTAAATTTTGGCCAAGTTTTGTTTTCAATTTGTTTTTTTTTCCTAAGATTGATTTTTACTAAATTTTTTCAAAACCAAAAACCAAATATTTAGTCGCATATAGATATCTAAAAGTAGGATTAAAAATGCGTTTTTGTAATTTTTGAATGGGAATAAACAATTCTGAACGTGATTTTTAATCATTTAATCATTTTTATTCAAGTATTTTTTTTTCTTTTTTTACAAAAAGAATTTATAGTTATATTGAAAGCTTTATTTAACATTTCTTGTACAACTTGTAATAACATTTCAGTCAATAATAATATGTAAAAATCAAAATATCTTCTGATTTTCCAAAAAAAAAACAAGGTTAACAAATTATTTTCAAAAAATTTTTAATCGGTATAAAACTATAAAATGAAATAAGATAAATGTTTCGAATTAGATTTAAACTGATGCTGAAATCGTCCCCTTTAACTATTTTCTTTATTATTTCTAAAACATGTTAGTTATTTAAGAATATTTATTTTTAAACGTGATCTGTCACTTTAAATATATTTTCTATTTCATATGCATATTCGTCACTGAGTATATTATGACCAAAAACTAAATATTTATATTGCATTCGATTTATTTTGAAAAATTGATTAAATAATACAAATACACAAAAATATGTTCATTCTTTTAATTTTTTTTTCTATTTTTGTTTTCTATTTTATTCAATTGTCAATTTTTCTTGAAATTTTATAAGTCATATCATAAACATACAAGCCTTTCATAATAACCGTTCGCCGTGTAATAAAACCTATTATAATTTCAAACATCATCTATATCCCACCTTATCTCCACGTTGAATCTTGAAATCTGCGATGTGTGAACTTTCATGCGCAAAGATTAATGCCGCATAACAATCTGAAATGCATTAAGGACATTGAAGATATCTTGCCATAAAGAAGATTCATCAATTCCATCATCCATCAACGAATGAATTGCATTCTTCGACACGGATTATAAACATCCTTTCTATACCAGAATGCCCGCCCCAGATATGCCGCTAATTTTGTATGCTCAGAACTGTACGTATAGAAATTCGTTTATACAAACACGATCAGTGAGCTCGATGCAATACACATATATATGCATAATTCAGGCGTTTTCGTTTCCCTTCCAAATCGTGACCTGCATTTTTCGTGAAATGAAATTGATTTTCACTCTGGCGAGGATGATACATTTACTCTGTAATTGCTTTAATCATATTTTCGCATTTCCTATATATGGAATTTGATTTATGTATAGTTTTGATTCGATTATTGTTTCTATATGTCGTTTTTAACATCAAATAATATAAAGTTTTGTTTTCTCACAATGACGTAATGACGGATTGAATAAGATTCAAAGGAATGAAAATAAATCTTAAAAAACAAATATGTTTATTTAATTTCTTTTAAAGATCATTAAAAATGTTGAACAAAATTAAATTTTATGTTTTTTTTTAAATTTATTTTGCGTACTGAGAAACAACATTATTGAACCAGATGAAAATGCTTTGAAACGATTTCTACTCATTTTAACACATTGTTTCCACATATCCCTCAATTTGAAATGAATATTCATATTGAATTGATATGAATATTGCCAATCAGTATAAATATTGCCAATCATCCTACAAACAAGAATGGATAAAACGAATTTGATTAATTAATTTATAATTAAAAAAAAAGATTTTAATTGTATATTTGTTTAATAACAATTAAAACACCTTTCAATAAATTCATTTAAATCAATTTTAATTAGTAAACTCATCGATATTTTAAAAATATTTTCTTCATAACGCTACTGAATTCGTAAAAACTTTAGTAGATTTTTGAAAATTTCTTTTAATATGTCTTATAGTATTGCCGAAATTTATTATATTAACTTCAAATGATCAATATTCCTAATATCTCGAGATTGATAAGAAAAAGAAACAAATCTGATGAGATTTTCAAAGTTAACAAAAGGATGGTTGCCTTCTGGCTGTTGCATTATTTTTCTATCCAATGAAACGCACAGAGAATCCAGATGAACGCATATAGTGGAAATATGTTAGACAAATAATTTTGTTACTTCGCATGACAAAGCAAGGTGGTGTTATTTGACTTAATAGCAGAATTTAGCTTAATCAAAACTTTTTTTGAATGTACAGTTTATTTGTACAAGTAAAATGAACTTGAGAAAATACATATTGTCTAATTGTTTTAACACAAACTACCAAATGTTAATTGTCCATTAAAATTATGATGTTGATTATGCACAGGCATATTTAATTTCTTGGCCCTCTTCAAAAATGTATTACAGAAAATTTCTGAAACCTTCTACAAGCTATATATATGTGCAGAGTGCGGAGGTGGAAACTGACATATTGATAGACGAATTGTCCTAGATGACGTAGGAATTTGTTTAAATTTAAAGTTCAGTGATCGATGTGTATTTAAATCGCAAATGATATTGAATTTTCTTATTTATTTATATTCTGCGTCTAGGTGACATAATTATCACTTGTAAGAATGGGTCGAATTTACCATCGGACTAGTTTATTACAATAGCTTGAAATAAGAACTTATATTTATTTTATAAAACAAGTATTCAAACGTTTTTTCTACAATTTACACTTAACAACATTTCTTAAATTTTCTTAAGTTACATTTATGATAGCCATCATTCAAACAAAATGTCACTCTATTGAAATTACAGTAATTATTCTTCAGCCCATTATGCTTTCTGGTCATTATGCTTTCAACGCATGCACGATTCTATTCGTTCTATTGTTGATACAATCTGATATATGTTCAGGATATCCATTCATTCTGATCCTGGTTTTAAATAAATTTACATTCTTTTTCTGATTGTTACGCCTATCATACGTGTTTCTTTTTAATAAAAAGTATGTCTAGAAATTTTAATCGACCATTGTTTTTTTTTTTCTAATATGAAGATGATCCTGTTTTCTGTGTCATTTATTTTTGTATACTTTATTATATGCTATATTTGTGAAAATTTCATCCACATAACTAAAATAAAATGGGATTTTGAAGGAATTATCATATAACGTTGCATCCCTTTTCCCTATACTGAATCCTTTATCCTCCGTTCCACAATTTGGGTTCTACGTTTCCTCTCTAATGACGCATGAAGTTTTTAGAAAACATGTTGTAAAAGTCTACAGTTTGTCTTGATCCTAGAAGCGAATTACACTTATTCGAATACCGTTCTTTGGTATTGCAGAATATATATCCCAATTAAGATTGAACGCCCATTGAATACTGGATGTCCACACATGTACAGATAATTGACGTCTAAAAAACCTATTTGTATTTACATTGTACATCCACTGCACATCCAATGAACGTAATGAAAGTCCGGTGTTGACGTATAATAGACGTAATTGTGCCATTTGTGAACCAACAGTGATCAAATATCTTTGATTCAATTTTAAAGTCACATTAACGACGGATGGGAATCCGCAACCAATAATATACGTCGAATTTGCTAATAGCAATAAAGATGGCGACTTTCAAGATGACAGCGTGATGGTGACAATGTTGTAAGTTGGAGTGATGAGAACAATGAACGATAAAGACCATGAAATGACAGCGATGAAAACGACGAATAAGACAATATTGACGTGATAACAATAATGACGTATAACAAGGAAAGATCAACAAAAGAACAATGATGTCATGACGACAGAATGAGACGGAAGATGTCGATGAAGACAAAGAAAATGACGATATAATGTTAAAGACAAAGAAAATGGAAAAATGACGACGACGATGATAACAATAATATGTATTGGCGATAAGTTAGACGACCCCATTACTCGATAAATTATTATTAAAACTGAACGGTAAATAAAAAGTCAGGAGAAATGTGAGAAACACACTTTTATACATATTTCAATGGATTACAGTGAAAACAAATCCTTTATCACGCAATATCAGTAACGTGCGAATGTACAAAGTACGTAGAATCGACCGGTAACAGAATACATTTACAACTTAATCGCGTATATATATATATATATTGTCAGAAAAAAAAGACTTTCTCCATTTTCTCTTCACACCCTGTCACGTATGAGTGGGTGTACGTAACACGCTTTAGTAATCTTACGGAACGTTCTATGGTAATAAAGGCTATGCGTGAGTAAATAAGATGTATGGTGCGACGACGAATGTTGGATCGATGTCGTAGTAACCGAGTGTCGTCGATCGGCATCGATCGCGATCTTACCATATTGGATCGCCGTCGGGAACGATCGTTTCTTTTGTCGATCGCATCTCGCTTGCCTGCGCATAAATAAACAATCTACGTGAGGTGCGCTAAACTCTACGTGACAACGTTACTTCTTCTCGGTCGAAACATATCGGTTCGGTCAACTGGTCCGACGAATGAATAATCCGTTAATTCACACTTCGTTGACGTGCTGATGTATGTTGTAAGCACGACCGCCCCTCCTCGAGTCCCGGGGTACCACGGCCAGATTCTCGGGGGAGATTGTTGCCTCGTCCTTTGCCTCGGGGGCCTCTTGTACCACGATGTCTGGCTGCGAGTACACGAAAGTCGTCCTCATGCCGTCCCGTCGCCCTATCGGGAACGATTCCTTCATGATATTGTCTTGGGCGCTCAGCAGCTGCTTGAACCGTTCCTCGTTCTTGTCTTGCTGTTTAAAAACAAAAAAAAAAGAATTATTAATATAACGTTATCATCGCGGAATTGATAAAGGTTCTCTTTTTGCACATTTTATTGTACAATAAAGGATCACCACGTGTACAAATTTTGACAGAATGAGTACAAAAGGTACTCATTATTCACCTACTATTTCTATATAAACACAAAACGAGCCCTTACCAAAATACTTTTAAAAAATGCTTAGAAATCGAGGCTGACAAGTTTTTTTTTTCAAAATTAATAAAACCAATTATTTTGTGGTTTTGTAAAAATATGTAAAGTTCTTTGTCTCATTTCAATCGTTATTAATATATATGCCTTATTCGATTCTTACCTCGGGTTCAAAGTACGACAGCATGTTTCTCGCTGACCTGGCTGACGTCACATTGGTCGGATCACGTGTCTCCTGTTGCGCCTCGTCCTTTTCGGCCTTGCTTGACTGATTCGATTTTGGGCTGAGGTTAATGCCCAGCCATTGTGAGAACAATGCGATTCCGTGTTCAGCTCCGGCCGATACGGCTGCAATTAATTCATCGGCATTCAAGCCATCATCATCCTCACTGCTGTTGTCTGCTGGCTCGGTCGTCTCCGTAATTCTGTACTCGAATTTATCAAATAAAAATTGAGAGACTTCAAATATCCATTGTTGACGGTATATTGTTTACAACATTAAAAGCAGAGACTTCCGGAAAATAGGAGGGCATGAACGTAATTCGCTAACGAATGACGGTTATATTGGGTAAAATGATAAAAAATCTTGAAATTCTTCAAAGTGAAATGAAATACAAAATATTAATTAATGATGACATTAACGATAGTGTTACTGATCAATGCTGCAGAGTTAATATGATTGAAAGGGAATTAAAGACACAACACATGGAAAATTCATATCTGAAATGTACTTACAATTGCTCGGGAAACTTTTGTACGAAAAACAAAAACATTGTCTGTAATTTAGTCAGTAGTTATCGGGTAATACGAATTTTTCGCATTTTTCTTGAAAGAGTTGAATTTTTAACCAAATTACCAAAATTATAATTAATTAATTAACGAATTTAAATGATCACTTTGATAATTAATTAAATTGTAATCCACCGTGTGTAAACACTTCTTCTAGGATTTTGGGTGTTAAATTCAAATCAAAACAAGAAACAACAATTTTTGTTAAGTTTTTCTTTTTTTAAGAAGAGCCCTAATAGTGCTCTATCTTTTGACGAAAAAATTTAAAAAAAAAAAAGAAAGGTTATGTAGGCCATATCATATCTCATACATTTGTAGGTACTGAATTCAACTCCACAAGCTGAATTTGTGGGCCGTTTTCGGTTTCCGAAAAAATCTGCTTCCAAAATGGGTTTTTCTATTTTTTGATCTTGTATAACTAAAAATCTGAACGCACTATATATAATTTATGTTTTTTTTTTTTAAACCTTGAATTATAATAGTATAATAGTAAATAAGTAAATAAAAGGTAAAGAGTTGAATAAAATTGTAAAAAGATCAAAGAACTGAATCACTTATCAAATCCTTGGAAATTTTTTGAATTAATTATAAGTAGTAAAATAATTATTTTGTTAACATTCACCGAAAATTTAGTGCGGCATTATTTTTTTTTCATGAAACAATTTGTTGCGGATTATTAGTCTTCAATTTCTCAATACTTACGCGACCTCGATCTGACGAACACCATTGTTAAAATTGAAACAACCCATGTGATACGTGGCTTGAGGTGATCCGAGTAAGGCGGGCTCGATCACCAAGCACCCGTCATAACCAGCGTCTCCTGGCTTAAGGGATACGAACTTTGCACATATCTGAGCCAAGTCAGATAACAAATTCATACAGGTCGGCTTATTTGCTGCGTCAGCTGTCAAAATGAATTAAAATGGATTCTTTACTGCGGTACCGATACCGGACTTCGTTTACGTTTTTGTAAAAAGAAAAGGTGGAAAAGGATTGCTCGCACATAAAAAAAAAAGAAAAAACAATGAAGACCTGATCAAACAGGTTCGAAAGTTACTTGAATATTTCAGAAATGTTTGATACTAGATTTTAGATTTTTTTATTCTTCTTCTCGGTTCGTTTCTTTATGACACCGAGGTGACAAAGCTGCATCAAGTGATGAACATTGAATTTGTTCAACACACCGTATAACACTTCTTATAAATGTTTACCTATTCAATGAATATCGAAAAACTAAAAAAATACGTTTTTACGCATTTTTGAAACTTAATAAGTTGAAAATGAAATAACACAAAACACCCCTCTCAATCATAAATTGATATTTATTTGCTCTTGAAGTTTAGTCCAAATTATACCGTTTCTCAAATGTGCAGTAAAAACAAACAACAAAGCATATGATATGAACAAAAAAGTTCACAATTAAATTTCTATTCAATTCTATTTAATTTAATTAACGATTTAGCGATATCATTCATTAAAGGGAATGTTCACTTACCAATTTTAATGGTAGCATTGTGTACAGGATTGTCTGCGTAACTCAGGTTTAGAGTGACATTCGCTTCCTTCTGCTTAATATTCATGCATGCAGGTCCCCCTAGATCGATGGTTGACGTCAAATTGAGATCGACGCAACACAAACATCCGGATGTTTGACACAAACATTTTGACTGCGGCGTCGTTGAACGGCCTTCCGATTCCGATAAATCCCAGGAGAGTAGGGTTTCTGTTTCACATAAATGTTTAATTACAATTTGATCATGAAATTGTTATTGTACAGTCTGTAATGTTGGTTATAACGAAAAATGAGTCAGGGAGTATATAATATATGCGCAACCATACGCGATGATAAATGTTTTTCAACATTTAAATGAATTAAAAATAATGAATTACTATTTTTGAATTCACTTAGTATACATATAGACAAAGAAATTATACAATAGGATGTTTTGATGTTGACTGCTAATCAGCTGTATTAATATTTGTAAACAATCCTGAAACGACCAAGTTCTTTAGGATTTTTTACTATTGTTCGGGTGTATGTTCAGCATTCAAATTTTTTAAATTTAAAAAATTTTTGAAATTTTATTTTGAAATTTTGGAATCGTATAATAACTAGAAAATAATACATGCTTTAAGTTCAAAATAAAACGTAACTGACAGCCAAACTGGCTTCCTTTGTCGTCAGTGTAACCAGGAGTTTCTCGAATTTACTTATCATGAAGTTTCATTTTTTTAAATTTTGTTCGTTCAATGTATTTTTATGAGATTTTAACTGTTCTAGGAGATGAAACAAAAATAAAAAATCACCGTATTTTTGGGTTTGTTGTCTTGAACTTGATTTAGAAACTTTCTTGTGCTTTTTTGAATTTTAAAATTTGAATATTTGTGATTGTAAAACAGGGGCAAAATGAATTTAAACAATGTGAACAATTTTAAATTTATTAAATGAGCGCAAGAAATTGAAGAAAAAAAATAATTTTCACATTATCATACGGTGTTCCAAGAATTGGCACAACAAATAAACGTCGCAAAAGAATATTTTTGCATTTTTCGAAATTTTTTCCAATTTAAAAAGTATAAATCCAAATGGCAACACTTTACAATCATTTATAAATAAAGACAATGAGAATAAGCAGGAATAAACAACGAAAATAATTTTAAACAGATTCGGTATAAATAAATTAATATTCCTCATTTGAATGTCAAATCTGTAAGATTTAATGTTATTTTATTCTATTAAATATTTTGTTCTATTCATTCTTATTCTAAAGATATGTGAATTAGCGCAATGTTAACGTAGCAGGAAGAGACTAACTGTTAGGACATTTATTAGAACATGTCATTCCTACATAGATATTATATATATATAATAATTACTTCAATTATTATTAATACTCATCCATTACTCGTACGTAATGAATGTCTAGGAAAAATAAATTGTCTGGAATAATAAAAACTATAAAAAATGAATTCAATGCTTTCATTTATCAACAATCTTAAAATGTTTTGAATAATTTGAAGATTTCAGTCGCGTAATTATTAATTTTTTTTTCATCAAAATTTTCATCATATTCCATATATCATTTCTTATCATTTAGTCGTGTTAAAACCAAAAACAACATTTCTGTTATTGTCGATATAATTAGAATCAAAAATGCGTTTGTGTACATTTTTGAAACGTAATAACTAATACAAGAAATGACCCGAAAAGTTCCCGTTAGCCTTACATCAATATTTGACTTTTTCTCTTGAAAGTAAGTCTATAAAATACAACATCTCTTGTAATCATTTTAAGAATCTTGACAAACGAACATAAAGGTAATGGAAATAAAGCTCGTAATAATAGAATCCATTTAAGATTCGATGCGAATGCCCAAAAAAACCAGTTAAACTACTTCGATTCGACAAATTCCATAGGATTTTGATTTGGCATGACTTTAGAATATTTTAGGCCCACTTTTGAATTTCAGATATTCACAACACACCCATCAGAAAATCAACGATTATTCATCGTCATTTACATTCTCTCGAAACCAGTTTTTAGAATAAATAATTTCTTCTAAAGCATACTGTAAATTCACCGTTAACTTTTTGTGATTCTGGTTTACTTAAAGTAAAACCTATACGGGACCAAAAAGCATTTCTCAAGGTGTCTGTAAAGCGATAAATAAAAATTTCACTGCGTTGATGAAAGGATCGTTTTACGATGATGTCAAACGCGCTGAAAAAATCCGAGTGTGCCTCGAAGTGTGTCATCGCGTCGTGGATTTCTAATGACCGCGGACTTTCGTGCGAGTTAATGGGACAAGACGTGAACGACATCTTCATCGAGTGCGGAAGTCAAACTCTTATTGGCGCCAAAGGCGATTAATCAATTAGCAGCCAATCAGCGTGCTGCGATTACGAGCGCATCCTTTTTGTTTTACTCACCTCGAATCAACGGTAACGATTGGCTTAATGATTGCCTGTAAACGGATTGCCTCGTTAAAATTATCAATTTCCTATTAAAAGTCTTTAAATATGAATTTTTAGAAAAAAGACTTTAAAAAATATCAAAAGATAGTAGTTAAATTAGGTAGTCTAGTTGCTAGAATGATAAAGAATGAAAACTGGTTTCAAGATCACCTGTACCAGTACAATCCTTTTTCTAAGTCAGAACTTTAAATCGTACCAGATGAAAGAGGTCTGATACCAGTGATCTCATTGTCAGTTATTGCGGTCTTTTCTCGAATTCATCGAAAAACTCTTTAAAAGTTCAAAACCCGATGATGCTTTTAAAGTCGTTTGGAATTTTCAAAAAACCATCGTTTCACAGCTCATTGAAAAAGTAAGGCACGGCGACATTGTCGAAAGGTTAGAAAATGTCGATGACGACAAAATCAGTGAATGCCACTGGAAAATTAACATTTACGTATCACTGTGATTTCACCGACTTACATTTCTGAACGGCCACTAACAATGATAACAAATATTGTTAAAAATCACATAACAACTATATAAGAATTGAAGAGCAAAGGCATTCGGAGCATTTCTAAAGGGTCAGTTGATTCACTCAGAGATCGTACTCTTCCGCATTCGGTCAAAATGAAGCACACGAATTTAGTCGTTCGCATTTTCATCATCGTATTACAATCACATGGTGCACATTTTTTTGAGCCTCACCAAGTAATCCAGCGGAGGAGACGGCAGCGACCGTCGCGAGAAGAAGAATGAAAATTTTGAGCGCCATCTTCCCTAGACACTCAAAAATCGAATAACAGTAGTAAACCGGAGACACGAAGAGGAAAGATGGTCCCACGATACTGAAGGTGCAGGACCTGTCAGCGGGTGGTCGATAAAAAAACTGTAAAGGAAAGATGGAAGATCGCGATAAAGAAAATGGACTCTTCCCCGAGTGGGATTCCTTAAGGCGAGAACTACCGAAAGGGCCCGAAGGTCACTCCGAATTCGTGGCGGAAAATGGCGACGACCGAAAAGTCCCGATCGGACCTGCGTCAGACCCTGCGCGGATGATCCTGCCCGGTAAGGAACAAACTTAAATCTGGCGCGATGCCTTGCACGCGTCTCACATACGCGACCGTCGGCCAGTTCCAAGTGGTACCAGGATTGGCCGGGACGAGAGCCGCTCCGATTGGACGAATGAGCGTTGGTGGCGACGGGCAAGGAACCTCATCTGGGTGACCGGGTGACCTCCTTTTTAGGATCCCGATACCAGACCGCGACTCCTCATTCTCCAAAGCCTGGCGAAGGTTCCCGATCGCCCGATCATGACGTCGTTGCCATCGGTCGCGATTGTCCCTCGGCAACGGCGCTGGAATGGCGATTTTTCCAACGAAATCGAATTCGAGGCGACGGCCAATCGACGACATGAGTCCCCGCGTCCACGGGGAAAATAATTAACGATCGCACTTTCTAAGTAAATCGCGATCGGCGAGCTTCGAAAACTCGTTCCTTGCAAAATTCTCGCCTTTTTTTATGGAGATTTCGTCGACATTTTTAGAGTCGGCTGGCGCCATCCCACGAAATGGAACCAGTTCTTCGCTTTTCGGCCGATGCTTTTTCAGATATGGCGTCGCTGAAGACGACGGGGTGAGTTTATCGCTTCAACCGAGCAGACCGGATTCTCGTATCTCAAAAATTTGATCTCTTAAAAATATTAAGCAGTTCTATTTTTGTCTTCTTACTGAACCTGTATAACAGGACCAAAAAATGCGCCACATATACGTGTCAATGCATTTCAGATCATTGACTCTCTGTAGGAACTGAAATAACGTGTTTTTTTTTTATCACTTATAAACGTCTCAGAACTTTGATAGCTAAAAATTTACGATGGATGTTAAAGCTTTTGAATATATCCTTAGGAATAAAGGGAAACTTCCCCTTCAGTCCAATTTTATTTGACGTCTGCATTAACTGGGCGTAAATGGTTCATTTGTTTATATTTATCTTGACTTTTATAACTTGAAATATTTATCAAAAGATTTATTTTTGACGAATTACTCCATTTTCGTTTTTACAAAACTCCGCTTAATATTCAAAAGATAATCGAAATGGAAAAAATTTGAAGTTTTAAAAGATGTAAAAAAAAAAATGCGAAACATCACGGCATAAACCAAAAAGGCTCCAATAAACAAGTCGCCTACAGGGTGATTCTCGACATAATTTTAAGTTATAAAGTTTTGTGCCGAAATTCGATTTGATGCATTCTATCTAATTACTGATAAATTAAAGTCCATCAATCGCAGCTCACGCCGTTATAGCGTAAATCTTTGTTTGTCACTCGGAACAAAAAAAAAAAAAAAACAGAAATATAAAATAAAAATAAAATAGTCATCGGTTTTCTCAGAAATCTTATATCTTGCTTCATTTATTAAATAAAATGTGTCGTAGCAATAATGAACTAGCACTTAGAGTAAAATGGAAAAAGCACATGGAATTCAAAGTAATCGGTTTTTTAAAATTGACCAATCAGAAGTCGAGATATCTTCTATTCTCTTATCTCCGTTCTGGCTCCAGTTCTCGTGTTTCAGAACATAATATTTAAA
>JAPYZR010002289.1:0-18817 GCA_030522945.1 Trichopria nigra
TTTGAGGGTGGAATCGTAATCAGCGACCCCGAAAACCCCCGAGTACTAAATTTCAAGCCGATTGGACTGAAAATAAAATGCGTGACACAAAGGGTTATAGTCGTTTTAAAATTTGTCAATTCTTACATCTGATTGTCGATTTCCCAATGGGGAGACAACGTTTTTTAAATGTTTTTTATACGTTTAAAAAACAATGTAATGAAAAATAAACGTTTAAAAAACGTTTGGTAACACAATTTCCCGGAAAATTGCAAAAGCACAACCGGAAGTAATGATAACGCGTGGTAAGATGTTCAAAAATTATGCCAAATAAAATAAAAGTTTAAAAACGATAAAATTTAATCTTAGTTGAAATGTACATATTGGTCTTATCCCTGTAGCATGACAAATAACTAAATTGTTTTACAATTGACTAAAAGCTTTTTTTTTATTTCTAACAGGGATAAAGCAAAAATGTTTGAATAATAATTTTATATTTGATTTGACATTTTTACCTTAAAAGTTATAAATGTGTTCTTTTATTCTCATTTCTTTACTTTAGAAAAGATATATTCAAATTTCATTTAATCAGTTCTAAATTGACAGAAGGCATCCTTAAAAAGAAGTTACAGAAGAAATTCTGTCGGTTTGAAATTATTAAATTTATTTAAAACGTAACGTCCGATTTTTAATTGGAAAAATTTGTTATTATGAAATTTATTCGAGATTATTCTTGATTTGAATTTGTAACTTTACATAGATCATCACTTTTTAAAATTATATATCGTATATTATCTCAAGTTACAAATCACAAATGTTATTATTGTTATGTATGCATGTTCTTGAAGTTGTTTCTTTTCTTCGTTCTAAAAGATTTTCTTATAGATTTTAACATTGTCCAGCTCATTTTGAAAAATATAAATATAAAGAAATTAATTTTTAAATTATTTAATGGATCGATAAAATGTCTGAATGTGATCCTATCTGAGCGATTTTCGAAATGTAGTATGTGCTTTTTAAAACTGTAGAAAAATTCGAAATAATTCTAATACTTTAATAATTTAAGAATTATTACAAGGGGCTAAGTTTCCGAAGATAAGTGAATAACGGTACACTGAAAAAAAATTTGTTATTTTCAAGTAAATATTTACTTGAATTAAGTAAGATTTACTAGAAAGAAGGAAACATATTCTTAATTCAAGTAAATATATTTACTAAATAAATATTTACTTGAATATAGAAATTTATTTTTTCAGTGTATATTATAATGCTCTCTCTATACTTGCATTTATTTTCGAGATTTCTAAATTAAAAAGGAAAGCGTAAAATGCAAATTTACATGCGAGAGTTAAACCATCTTATGAAATTTCAATTTGAAACCACTTCACGTTTACCATTCATTTGCGAAACGATGAATGAAGAAATTATTTTAAAAATTCATAATCTAGCCTACGTTCATTGTATTTTCTAGTAGAAATGCATTGACATGAAAATTCTTTGCATTCTTCATGATTGAAAAATTTCATAATTTGTTTTTCTGAGCTTATGAATACAAACAATTAACATATTGTATACATGTTAGTTTACAATCAATTCTATCAATATCATCGAAAAAAATTGTAATTTTCAGACATTTTTTTTTTAATTTGGATTGTTTGTAATAAAAAAAGAAAGTGTTCCTGATTTAAAAAATGACAAATAACTTATAAGTCGATCCAGCCATTAAATATTCAAGATGCATTCTGACGAAATGGGCGTTTCTCTCTATATTGGGACGAGTTTTTTTTTTGCAGCTGCACCAAAATTGGAGATTCCAGCAAGTTTCACTTTCGTACCATAAAATGGAATGGTTTACAAACATACTTATATGGCGGTTTTTGTTTTCTTCGTCGTATTATATAAAATGTTTATATAAAGTGTTTTATTAAGTAGTTGAACCGAAAACAAGAAAAACCAGTAGTGTGGGTTAATTATTTGAATGACTTGAGGTGTGCAATGTGCAAGTCGAGTTCGATTTAGAATTATAAAAATGATGCAAACTTCATTTAAAGATGTTTTGACGAGATATTTCGTTCATATGCACTTTCATTATTACTTATTGAAATTTCACTATTTATCGTGAATTGGATGGAATAAGAATTGTTTTAAAATTTCAAATTTGAAAACTCGTCTGAAAGTTTCAAAGAATCTTTAAATTAAATTATTATTAAAAAAAGTGTTTACATATATGAGACAAGAAACCAATATTCGATCACATATATAATAATTGTTAAATAATTGCGATTATACTATCCTTTCTAAAATTTTGTTATACAAAGGGACAGAAATTCTTGATATTCTGTCAATATATAAGCAAACCTCAAGAAATATTTTCTTAGACATGATTTTCTGCGCCTCAGCCGCCACAAGTGATTGCTTTATTCGAGCATTTTAATAAACTACGGGTCAGATATAAAAAGTAATTAATTTATGAATAACCTCCGCAAACGACGATCGGAAATCGGATATATTTGGGATTGAGATGAATAAGGGACCGCACGTGTATACGACTCGATGCGAAGGGGAATGATTGAATTAAAAAAATTCCCAGTGCGGTTCGTCAAAAAGTCCAGGGAAAAGAAATGTGTATGAGGATAATTGGATAACTGCCTTTACGTCGAATTTAATTCGTAAAAGTGGTATACATTGCTGCAATTGAGGCAAGCCATTTGCGATAAGAATCACCGCCGCTCGTGTATATATATGTATATAATAAAGACTCGACTCAGCATCGACAGAAGAACCCCCTTGTTTACCATAAAATGCCAAATTTACCGTGAAAAATCTTGTATGAATTAATTTTACTTCTTCGGAAAGATTCATGCGTCATTAATTTGGAAATTTGCGTACATTCAGTTTTTTTTAAATATTATACGTGATGTGCCACCTTCTGTTGCGCTCTTCGACAAATTTCTTTGTGTATAACAATGAAAAAGTTGACTTATTTGTATTCGAGAAATACGACGTCATATATCACATCCTCTTGTTTGCTGAATAATCGATATATGTTTTGTATTCCGCTACACGGAAAAAAAAGTATTGGTAAGACAACAATACTATAGTTGACGTGCTTGTGGTTGTCAGGACAATTTTTATGGTTGGTACAGCCATAGTGTGGTTGCTCCAATAATACTATTTTCCGATGTAACGAATTTATTTGGAATTTTATTAGGAATTGCGAAAATAGATTACGACATCAACGTTATGTTCAGAATAAAGTATATGTACGTTTATCTATTGTATTTGATGTAACTGTAGCAAATTTCTTTCTATGTTGAATTTACGATTTTACGTTTTATTAAGTATAATGAATGCTGGTTAAGTGTACATTTAGATATAATTGAAAAAAATTTTTTTAATGCGATAGTTCACTTAATATTTTCTTATATTCACTTCTTCATTTTCTTAAAAACAAATTAATATATATAAAAAACAAAGATACAGATACATTTGAATGAAAATTTTAGAATTTTTGAAACTTTTTTTTACATACAAATTTCGAATATAATGTGGAGGGTCGGGTTTTTGACCATTCGATTAGGTACGGACTTATTATATATGTATATTATATATAAATTAGTATATATATGAACTTAATAATATATATATGTGTATATAGACAAACACGAGTGTATTATACCAGAATTAAATTTGAATTGACGCTGGAAAATATTAAATCTTGCATATATATGACCAACGAAATGACAGTAGTCCGTACATATATATATAATTCAAGAATTGCATTTTGATGAAGATGATGTATATGCATTTCTTGCATAAATTAGTAAATTGAATAATATTACGCATACTTCAAACGGTCGAGCCGCGCTCCTGTGGACTGAAATATTAAATAACTTTATGAATTATGAGCATGTAAATATATATGTAAATTAAATCGTTTTAATTGATTTATATATAAATGATATATTTATGCATTGTTATATATTAATTCAGTCTGCTGACAAATTCTCATTCAAATTATATCATTCATATTAATTAAAGCGATTAATTTTAGGAATTTTTAAAAATCCGTTACATAATGCATTTGATATAAATAGCACTAAAATGTTTATATATATAATTGAATTTTATTATATATCATCAGGAATATGTATGTATCAGTCGCGTCCGAACAGTCATGAAAAAAATCACATATCTTCATACGAGATGCACTATGACTGTATGTAGTTGTAATTGCATATATGCAATATATATATATATATATATATATATATATATATATATATATCCTGTAACTTATACAAGCATAGCCTATATACATATCTAGAAAAAATAATAAAAAATTATACTTACCTGTATGAATGATAAAATCTAATTCTAGATTTTTATATTAAATCTTAGCAGGTGTGTAGTATAATTAATTAAACTGACTGAAATTATAGATACAAATGACGGTTCCTATATAATCCTATATAAATAGGGGAGAACTGCATGGATTATAGTATATACACACACACACACACACACACATACATATATATTTATGTATGCATAATCATGTTTGCTACTGTACAGTTGTTCATATAAATGAGTAATGACTTATTGACATTCGATCATATATGACCAACGAAATGATTATGTACAATTGTAATTATATATGAACCGTTTCTCTCATAACGTAATAAAATAATTTTATGTAATTATATTTGTAGGAAAGTATGATCGGAGAATTATACACAGAGAAATTGTTAAAGGTTAATGGTGGAACCATGAAGAAATGGTAGAAACCGTTGCAACATATGATAATAGTAGAACTAACAAATTTGAAAAGTTGTAGTTGACAGAATGTTAATTACTTTTACAATTCAAAATTGTATCGTATAATAATTGTATAAACTGTACCATATAATAATAGTTTTTACTATGAAAAGAGGTTATCAAATTTATTATGTCTATTTTACTATGTATATAGGAATATTTCAAGTGACTATTTAATTGTAAAACTACGGTATTTAAAAGTTGAGGTTATGTATACTATGATTTTCGAGTAAACCTATTATATATATTACCTATATATATATATATATATATATATATATATATATATATATCAAATGTTCGAACGTGTGAATGTAGATATTCGAACTTTTAATTTTGCTATTTAAAACATACGTTCGAATCTTTAGACACATACTATGAAAATAGATCTGCATCCTCTGTTATTGAAAATGTCGAAAATATCGATAAGCAGTATAATATCTTTAATAAAAACTGAGAGATTTTTGTTGAATAATTTTATTTTACTCAAAAAGTACGGTATGTTTACATTACCATCACGCAACTGAACAACATTTACGCAGGTGTTCGGAAATGAAACAATATAGTAAATGAATTTGTTTTCTTAACTCTACATGCTTGATAATGATCATCAAGTTTACAAACCGTGAATAATCTAATAATAAACACGAAATCTGCTTTCTTTTTTTTTTATCAAAGGATGGATAACCAATATTCGTTGGTTAATTCAAGTAATATTTTATAGTTAATTGTAATGTTTGAAAATTATCAAAATGATTAAATTTGTTAAAATAGTAAATAGAATTATTACATATTTAAATATTGGAAATAGTAAACGGCACAATATTATTGTATGGTTTACTGTGTATAAAAGTAGTAAAATATGGACTATTTTTTATAGTCACAAATTTTACCGCATTATGAATTGATTCCATTAACCATTTTCGTTCTCCCTGTGTAAAAATGAAATAAATTTGGCAATGTGTGATCAGAACTTTTTTCTGATTTTTAATATCCTTATTGATATACGTGATTTTCTACAATTTTAAAAAACGCACTCTATATTAATACATTTATTCATTTATTTATACATGAATCGATTAATTTTTTATCAACTCATTATTAAAGTTGTATTTTTATGCAACGTGGTTAAAGCAATGAATGCTGTAAATATATATTTGAAAAGCAATAAACAACTGCTGCTGTCTCGTTGGCGCTAAATTAAAAATCACCTTGAGTATATGCAATATTCGTCCTGGTAAATGTTCTAATTTGTCCGTAAATCAAACAGCATTTTGTACGAGACCTTTAAGTAATTTGAGGGAGAGGCAAATGCATATACGTGCATTCATTAAATCGCGCAGGCATATAGTCGAAACGAACTCGAGAGGACCGCAGTTAAAGAGGAAGCTGTTGAGACACGAGACACCCCTTCGACATCATTTTATTCTACCATTGAATGTTACGAAATGCACTTGGCGTTTCAGTTTAATAACGAGGTGACCTACAAATCGAACCTGACATTTTGATTTTTAAATTTTCTCCGTTTTCAGCAGATATCATGTATAATGCTGTTTTACCCCGATATTGCCTGTCATGACTTCTGGTCACGTGTGCTGTAAGATTTAATGAATTTTGATGTTTGATTAGAATTGCAATTGTAAATATAGTCGTACGGAGTTTATTCATCCTTTAATTACCATAACATATAGTAAAAATGCTAAATAAAATGCCTTCACCTTCTAAGACACATTATCGTCCAGGACATTTTACCTTCCAGGAAACTTTGTCTTCCAGGACGCTTCATCTCCCTGGACTAATTACATTCCATGACACTTTTTCCAAGACACTTTACCTTGCAAGACATTTTACCTTCACGGACACTTTGCCCTACAAGACGCTTTACCTTCCAGAACACTTACCTATCAGAGAATATTGTATTAGGATACTTATATCCTGGAAGTGACCTTGAAGGTTAGCTTCCCGAAAGGTGAAATTGCCAGAAGGTGAAATGGTGGAAGGCGAAGTGTCATATACAATATAACACTTTTAGGTATATCGCGCTGGATTCCGGGTGAATCTAGGTAGACCTACATGGAATCCAGTCCATTCAACTGGATTCTGGAGAAACAATCATCAGCCATATCCTATCGCTGATCAAGACGTCATTTAAGACAAGTTTGATGAAGGTCCACTATCAACATTTAACATTCGGTTTGGTAGCAGCTCTGGTCCCAATCATTATTCCTACTCAATCGATATTGGTTGATGTTACTGACGCTACGGTACTCCCATCTATGGGATTAAGATCAGTTTCTGGAATAAGAAGACCGGGTTTTTAAGGATTCCCATTAGGGAGTCCATGATGGGAATGTTTATTAAATGACTGGATAAGATTTTCTGTTCTTGCAGTACAACTTGATACGGAGATTCGTGTACTCACATCATAGACATTGAACAATTGAGCTGGTTGAAATCTGAACTAATACATCGAAGACTGTGATAGACTATTTTACATCACGTTGACCATCACTTCTTTGTTTCAAGCAGGACAGCCTTTAATTTCACGGATAATAAAATTGCTTTGGATTACTCTCACAGTTAACGACTGGAGCGATTCTTCTGGAGTATTCTCGAAAAAAGTATCCAAGAGACTACTAGGCTGTCAAGTATTTTTTTTTTTAAGTCTGGAAAGAAGGCAGTCTCTTTTGTTTCGTCCAGGAAGCAATAGTTCCGACAACGGGAGCATAAAAGTGTCGGCGCAAACTCCGTGTCTTTTCGTTTCTAGCAAAGCGAATCGGCCGGTCGCTCAGTCACGCCTCGCGGTCGACCTCAGTTCTGTCTTCACCGCTGCCGCACGCTCGGTTTCGCTTCTGCCTATGTTGCCTTCCATTGCTCCTGCTGTAGCAGCTATAGCAGTCAACGAACTCGACAGACCGGAGCTCCCTGATGGTGACTGCATTCGCCTTGCTACCATACAGTTGTGTAACTCCTGGTCTCGGCGAATCAAGGCCGGAAGACCTCGTCGACAAGGAGACATTTATCGAAAATCCCCTGATGCCGACAAGTCCGTCCGCACTCGCCCCCTTAATGAGCAATTAAGGACCTCGTATATCCTCGATGCCCGATTCGCGCTGCGCCATCGGGACGTTTTGTTAATTCAATACGTATTTATAATGCAGTGACCTCCGTCGAGATTTCGTCTCGGGATGCTGCCGGCTAACCCGTTCGTGGAATCACTATAGTTAGACGATGCGTTCACGATACTATAGTTAGATTGGTGCATCGCCAGGGAATGTAGGAGACAATTTTCTCCTTCGTCGCGGCATTTAAAAAGGGCGGCACCTTACATTTTAACGAGTCTGCCTTAACAATTATTCGAGGATCTGGAAAATTGCCCCAGTCTAATAATTTCCATCTCTTCATACATTTTGAACGTGGTTCATAAACAAGCAGAAATATTCTTAGATGCACTTTCGAAGTTGGAACCTGATGTTTTCGTGTCCAATCAGCATGTCAGCATTTTAGGTCCTTACTGAAACAATGTGACATGAAACAATCGTTTATTTTATATTTGTCATTATGCTGTTTGCCCAAGCGAGAAAAATCTGCTGAATCGGACTGGATTCCAGGTGGATACAAATGGATTCTAGTTAATTCCAGGTGAATGTACCTCTACTCCTCAAGATGTTGATCTCCTCTATATCGGAAACCCATTGTAAAACCTGCACGAGAAAATCTCTCGATTATGTCCAGATTTTATGTAGAAAATCTAGAAATTTGATAGTGAACATTACTAGAAATTCTAGGTTAGAGAAAATATGAATTCTGTCTCGTTTCTATATCGGTTTTGTCTAGAAAATACTAGATAAGATTGTTTTTATAGTAAATTTTTTTTAGGTTAGAATAAAATAGCTTTTCCTACATGAAAACTAGACAGATTCTGTTTGGATCATGGACATAGATTGTTATCATGGCCCCATGTACATTAAACGTGTATCTGCGGATATTGGGGCTACATAGTTTTCCAGTCTAGAACCAGTAATTATTCTTGGTAATCTAGCGAATCGATACAGCGCCACGATTAATTTCAGCTAGGGTAGTGGCACACTATACTAAATTTGAATATATGCTGAACATTTTTAAATGTATTAAACAATATATAAGTTATACTTCGTAAGGATTTTTTCGAGATCGTTGATTACAAATATGTCTACAGTTGTACAACATTCAAAATGGCGGATTAAATATCGTTATCAATATTAATATAAATGATTGATATTAAAATCGCTCGAATTCCCATGAAAATTGTTACTCGATGGGTTTTCAATGTCACTGATTCACAATCAAATGGCTGATATTGAAAATTCAAAATGGCAGATCTAATATGGCGGACGAGTTTCTTAAGAATCGCTTAAAGCTAAATGTATATGTAATGTTTATAAAGAAAATAGAGAAAGACAAAAGATCTAATTTGATTTTAAGAATATAAATGTTTCCCGGCGGTGTGTGATAAATATATGTACACAACGTCAGCCTTGCAATCTGAAAATATTATGACATCATTGCAATTACTTTAATGGTTCCAGTTTTACGTAATCATTCATCGCCGTTTCAATTTAATCCGCGACACAGCGATAAAGTAATAAGTGATAGTCTTCAAATATTTGTATGCATGTGTGTATATTCTTATATACGCTAATATTATTGTGAGATAATGAAATGGGTCATATTTCGATTAAAACGAGCAATTGACTGTAACTGTACACTTATGTGTATATGTATACGCGTAAGCGCATATGCTTTTGTTACCATACTTTTCAAACGTCGTTAGATCATTGATATATACTACATCATATAATGTATATCTAACATTACAATGTGTTTCGTTAATTAAGTAACATTTTTCTGAAGTTCCTTTTCGAATTGTATATATATATATATGAAATCATCTATAATATATTCAAATAAATAATATATTTGGACTTGGCGGATATTATAGATGATTTCAATGAATAAATAATCTTGAAACATGAGGAAATGATCAAGTGTGGGAAGGAAGAGCGTAGAGTCATGAGAAACTGGCTGAATGTAATTTATACATAGGTTACAGGCATACATTTAGTCAAAGTAATAAAACTTTACGTATATAAATTTTACATCTCCATTATTCAAATCATTCATCAACGTCCCTTTTCTATTTTAAAATAGCGGAAGAATAATTCATTTCCATTCATTATAATCTTTTTCTTATTGCAATGGATGTGAAATTTTAACTTATCAATTTATCAGCACAAGTTATTCAAGTATTTAGATACCCGATCAAAATATTAAAGATGGTATACGTCCTAACTAGACCAAACTTCATTATAACATACCGACACGTTACGTCAACCGTTTCCGTATTGCGACGAGGATCGAATTGAAGAGGATCGCATTAGACCACAAGAACATCTATGTGTACAAAGACAAATGAAATCAAGCCCATTGTAATATCAAATTTTGACGATGGGAATTGTATACGTAGCTGATGGCCGTTGTATGTGAAATGGTTAGCAGAGGGCATCTCCCGATATTTTTATACTCGTGACGGTCCCTGCGGCGACGATCCGGCGAAAAGAATAATTTCCACTATATAGACACGGTGTTATTTAATTGCTTTTTTTTCGGCTATCGTCGTATTAAGCACTGCATTATTGTGGCGAACGAGCCGTAAAAATGTCTCCTCGTGAAAGCAACGACATGCAAATGCAGAGATAACGATTTTTCTTATATGCCCCGCCCTATACAGTATTATGCGACTGCAACCACTGCCCCGCATCGCATGTACAAATGTATTTACGAGTTTTTAACCAGTAACAGAAATATTCCACCTGATGTATACGACATGAGCTTCTATATATACAGAAATGAACGATCGAACGATTGCGCAATGCCATTGGGTTTTTTTATCTTGTAAAATTACGCACGGAAGATCCTTATGAATGGGCATAATCGATAACGCCGGCACTGGTCGATTATCGCATTTTTTATCATGTTGTCGTAGGTTATGTCGTTTAGAATATACCATTTGTCCGATGTTTCATTCCCTTGAAACTTTTTTAAAGCTGCAATTTCATTAGTTTCGAAAAAATATATACCGATAACGAAGGGGGGGAGATATGACGATTTATTTAGGTATTAGGTTTTCAAATCAGCTCACGCTAAACTTATAGATGACGTTAGGTTAAAAAGTGAAATTTTTTTCGAATTTTTGATTCGCAGAATTCAATACTTTTATTGACCTATAATGTAAAACACAACAAAAAGACGCGATGCATATTTTTTGATAACTCCCACATTTTCCAAGAATAGACGAAGGTCGTCTTTGATCCGGCGTTATCGCGATTCAAATTGCGCTAGTCGAATTTGCATGTAATACTTGAGTATATTATTAAAGGAAATAATCAAAGTTAGTTCTCACGAAATTACACTTATTTTTTTTTACACGTAAGCCTGATCATTTTCAGCGAGAAACAATTTGTGAAGAATTGATTTATAGAGGAAGATGCGTGAAGAATGACTGTTCTATTTCTTTCGCAGATTTAAAACTGATATTCCTCGAGGTGCATTCATTCGCATTACAAATGGACATTTCATTAGGGTACTTTGGAAACACCTTAATGTTTCCATCGTCACGATATAATTTGAAACGGGTATATAGTCGCGCCAGTGACGTCAATGCTAAAAATCGCTTTTCTGTTTTCGCCGCTTGTAAACAGCATTGTGAAACGTCGAATTTCGGGATTCTGCGATCTTATAACGATTCGCATCGTCAAAATAATTCAACAATAAACCAGAGGTATCAATGGATAATTAATATCAATTTCGCGACTTATATGATTTATCGACGGAAGCATTCCAGTTTCAAATAGCCTTGACCTCATTTTTAAAGCAAAGGATGAATTCCGATTATACTATTTTCGGTTCAGATGTTTTTCTTCTCAAATTATACCATTGCGTTCTTGTCGATTAGATCATAAGCTAATAATAATCGTTTTACCGAGCTTCATCCTTTCCTCGGGGCGACCGACGATTCGGGACGGTAAAACGTTTCCAGATGGGCGAAATACTGACGCCCATCTAAATATCGCTGCAATAGTAAATAGGAAGGCATTCCTGCAGAAATGTTAAATATTAGTCACAAGGTGGCAAAGTTACACTTTTTTTTTTTAAATTACCAAAAAAATAGAAAATGTTCGAAATGACGAACTTTTAATACAAATTTACACACTCTTCCTAGAATAAAAGTGAACTTTGAATGAACGTTAAGGTTAGAAATAGTGCGATAGATTGACTTGGAAAAGGAAACACGATTTCATCGTACATCATCGGGAATAATTAACACTAATTAGATCAAGTTGTAAATTGATGATTAGTCATCGGCTTGGAATCATTACACTTTGACTAGATTAATGAAGCTTAATTTTGAATGGTTACAATTTCGTCATGAATCTTTACTTTTATCTTCTAATAAATTACAAAATTTTAATTTAACAGAAAAATATTCTTCCTTATTTTTATGTTTTCTATTTTTGATGATATTTTGATAAATTATATCTATGTGAATTTGATTAATCATTTTGTATAATTGTTTTTAATAAAAATATTTTATTCGGAAATAATCATTGACTTCTTATCTTTCCCCGCCTTTAATCTATTTTTTTTTTTAATTCTAATCCCATTATGTAATCTCGAGAAATTCCTGAATCACTATCTTGATTATAATTTCAATCATGATTCCATATCCAATTACATTTTTCAGAATGGGGTAATAGAATGTGATTAGGTGATGGGATAAGATTAGTTAAGAAATCGTTTAAAACTGAAGTTAATTTTCATTAATTTTAATTTATTCAGATGGCTATATAATAAAAATTTCATTCAATTTTAAAAAAGGAATAAAAACGAATTATTTTCTTTCGAAGATTCTTTCGAATTTTCTTTCGAAAAATCCTAAAGATAAAAAGAGTCCGGAAAAAAAAAAAAAAGTCTTTGGAAATGCATAAAAATGAAGTCACTCGCCGCCACAAGAGTAATTGCATTAATTACCAATGTGTCTGGTATATAATTAATATAGTTCTTGTTTTTATCAAAGTAGATGAAAAATTTAATTGCGAGCTTGCCGAAATCCAACTTGGTGTTTTGCTTACGTAAACTATAAGCGCGTGTAGTGTTCGTGACTCCTCGTAAGAAACGTGCAAAAAGTAGAAGTGTCTGTAGACGAATCCTCTCACGCAGAGGGATTTAAGAGTTTCTTCAACAAGAAAGCGTTAAGAGCAACGAGGAAACATATTAAAAGATAGACCGTTAAAAATAGAAAAGGGACATTAAAATACCTACTTTCAAAACATTGCCGAAAAGTATACCAAGCACATTCTATAGAATCGTCAACAAAGTATGTTACGTAACAATTGACTCACTCTTTTACAAGTGGTGCAATATGAAAATGGAAGAATCATGGTTCTCGATTTATCGATGTTAAAATTACTAAGTGATGGACTGTAGGAAATAATTCAAGCATTTCTCTCCTGTCGAATATTAAAAGAATGTAGGAATAACGGAGCAGTCTTCGAAAGATCTTATGTAAGACGAATAAATATTCTAGACTCGGTATTCTAGACCAGCTACGTCATTCCACGCACCTATTAGGACCGTCGCGTCGAATTAGAAATGACGAAGCGCAAAGTAGCCTCTTACAGGTTCATTAATATTACAGGAACGGTCCCCTGATGAACGGTTTGCGAGACAAATCACCAAGGTCACGTGCCTGTCATCCTAGTAAAGTGACACTTCCGTTCTAACGTGACGTGAGAATATGAAGAGTTCGAGAGGTCGCTCGATCTATCGTGATATCGCCCTGCATATAGCACGCTCGTCCTACGTGCAATAAAATGCCAATTGTAATTGCGAGAAATCAGCGGTGTCTTTGGTATTTGATGACGTGAGGAATCTGCAAATGCAAGATTTTTTTTATACACATTATTTGTAAATATATCTGTACAAATGCAGTTTTTACACATTTAATTTAGATTCATTGTTTGACATGTTGTTAGTCTCTTTGTAAATACGCTTAAATGCAGTCGTAGGCAAAAGTCTTCTTGGAAACCCGCGATTTCAGGATCGACCGAGTGAACGACCTTTCTAAGAAGCCATGACATAACGTGTATCACGATGTGAATGTCAATGCCCACAATAGAAGCAGCGGGTGTCTGCGTTTTGATAACGAATTATTTAGCAGAAGTTCATCCTTAGTGGGTAGTAAAGAGCTTCTTTCAAGAGATCTTGGGGCAAACATCTCTCACGCCGTCTCATCACAGAGAGGGTTGAAAGTGGTGCCCTTAAAAATCGCTCTTAGGTCAGTGACCTTCTTTTTTCATTTCGCGCTCCACTGTGTCTCGGTCTTTTCAATCCCTTTTCAGTCCCTTTAAAGCTTTTTTTCATTCGGCATTTGTTTTTTTTTTCATTATTCTTTCTATAGACGTTATCTATCCCGCTCGCTTTCGTTCGCTTCATACCTTAAAGTGGGTCGGATCTTGGCGTCTTCTATTTTAGACGTTGTTTTCTAAAATTCGCATTCCTGTTGGCAAACAAGTGATCGGTCCAACATCGCCTGCCAAGTTTATCATATTTGACGGCACCCATTTTCCAGCTTGGAGCGATCGATTCAATAATAGAGCTGTCTAAGAATAGGTCGCTTCACGCGGAATGACCTCTTGTGCTTTCGTATATTTGAACAATTCGGAGCTTTAGTTCTTGAAACGCAAATTTCTAAAATTGATGGTTCATCTTTGGTTATAGCCAAAAAATCGATCGTTCATTCGAATCGTCCATGATAAATTCTAGTTTTTAATCATTGTAAATAATAATCATAAAATAATTTTTATTGCTCGATTCTTCGGGCCCCCCACTGCTTCAAAGGCGCCTTAATTTTTTTCTCGTACCTCTTTACAATTTCCGCCTTCTAATCTCTCATCATTCCCTCTACACTCGCTATATTTTTTACACTTTTCTCATTTGTTTTCTCCAGTTCACGCATGAGAGACACTAACAAGGGGGTAGATCCTACAGAACCGATAGATATTTTAATGAGGAGCTGCTGGAGCGGTTCGATTTCGTGTCGAGATTTCGTTCACGATGTTTAGCGATACAGGTAGTAGACCAGTCCTTACTCAAGATTCACTCAGTTGAGAAGCATCGAATAAGGGCTCGGGCCGAGAATAGCCGTGTGTCTCGTCGAATTATCTTGCGGGACTCCACACTTACGGGACGGCCTAAATGAGGGTTAACTCATATAGCCTGCCCGGTAAGTTTTCGTTGAATGGCGATGTTTCGAACGCTTACTGAATGGGTCGATTGTGGCCATTTAAATCGGCGTACGATACGATCTCAGTGATACGAGTTACGGGACAACATTCCTGCACGAGTATCACCGGCGGTAATAGGATTCGATTATGAGGCGACTTGGAAATGAGATATATAGAGTCGCACCATGAAATTGCCTCTTATTTGGTTCTAGCTCGAGCGTGTTTCTATTTTGCTGGACAAACACGCTGCGAATTGATCAAATTTCACTCGACTTTGCTAAAATGAATGTTTGGGTAGGACTGGACATAACCGCCTATAATGAGGACTGATTAGTTTGCATTGTGGCCATAATAGCCAACACCCATTAGGATGAGTGTAAACGAAACCATGTATCCAGAAAATATCCAGAAATGTATCCAGAAACTCTTTTCATTTCCTAGTCAGGTAATGAAATATGTCTTGTTCTTAAACAAACAGAAAAACAAACAAGATCCTACAATGTTTGTCTTGAGACATTGCTAAGTGCGAAATCCATCAGATAGCCTAACCTAACCTAATAAATGCTGGTATCCGTCAGAACTAGATTGAATAAATACTAGATTGCAAAAAGATGAGTATTTAACGTTTTGCCAATTCCACAAAAGTATTTGAGCACTCGTATAATTGTTTGAAACGGTAATTAAAAACCGACACTGGACATATTTCAAACCTCTTAACGAGATTTGCCCATAACACGGATACGAACCCTTTTATCCGTCGCATATATATTCGTCGGGAAACTTAATGCCGTTCTATTCATCATCAGCCGGAAATCCTACATGCATATATACATTCCGAATTACGTATACTGGATGTTACGTGAGAATACGTAAATGGTAAAGCGAAAAACGAGCGAAGCACCTCGCGACATACAGAGATAGCACGAAGCAAAGGGTTATCGATTACGAGGGAACCCTTCTGGTCATTGGACATTAAACACGCATTTGGCTTCCCTCTTTCGCAAATATTTTTCATTTTTTTTTTTAAGCTTTAGACTCATTGTAATGATAGTTGCTAATCTCGATCTACTATTTTTCTTTTGAATTTTTTCATTTGATATGATTTTTTTTAATGGATATTTGGCAATTCTATTGTTCATTGACAACTGATTCGCGTAACAATGACTGCATGTAATGTGGCGATTGTATAGGGTAATACAGACATGTAAGTTTGCACATCAAGTTGAAAATCTTATGTCGTCAAGATTTTCAAACAAGATTTCGTATTATAATAATGTTTGCAATTAAAAATGTTGACATTTTTTCTTATTATGATATTTTGCGATAATTATATTCGTAATTATTTTCATAATTAGGTATAGTAGATTTAACAATATAATTTCTTAAGGCTAGTATTCAAATAGTAAAATATGGATTTACAATTCGAGAAAAATTTACTTTCAGTGATTCGAAAATAAATAAATTTCCGTCACTTTGTTATAAGGCACGGTAAAAAAAAAAAAAGAATTATCGTCAACACTGATACATTACCATCTGTGTAGTGTGAGTGAGTCAATAGAAATTATGTATTTGGAAGCGAAGACAAATTAGACAGATATCGTAAATATTCTCTGATAATAAGAGATGGTTATTTTCCTTCAAATCTGTTGAACATGTGTGGACGTAAAAATTGAGAATCATTATTCAATTAAATGTTTCGTTGTCTATACTCTATCATTTGAGTGATAAAAGCGCATATATAGATTAACGATTATTTTAAAAAATAGAAAATAAAATGTCATATATACAATTACAATTTTAACAAGCAACAATTATCGTTAAAATTAAAATAGATAATGTTTTGTATTCTAAAAAGTAATTTTAACATTTATGTCAAATGCTGTGTTTTTAATTAAAAAACGGGAAAATTATGTAAAGAATTACAAAATTTGTTGGATTTTTAAAAAAAATCTATTAAAATTTCGTTTTAATTAAATGTTTGTAAATATTCAAAAGGCAATTCTGAATTTCTTGCAAAGCGTGCTTAATCCACTAAGCGCACAAGTAAATGGCTTAATATTGTCTGCAGTAGCGAATAAATATTTGCCGAGTAAATAATTGTTTACGACTAACACCTTGTCTACTTGTGCAGAATGCAAACACCAAAGTTTCAAAGACTCCGGTATATTAGTTCTTCTTTTTTTTTTTTTTTTTTTTTTTTTTTTTTTTTTTTTTTTTTTTTTTTTTTTTTTTTTATTTTTTTTTTTATTTTTTTTTTTTTTTTATTTTTTTTCTTTGTTTTTTTATGTTTTTTTTTTTTAATGATCCCCATGTCATTACATTGTCGACATGGCTTTTAACGCCGTGAAAGGGTTTTAAAAATAATGGATACTTGATACCACACGTTCCACAAATGACGAACAAACCATTTACGACAAAAATGGTTGTAATTTAAAAAATAAATATAGCAATATAAGATTTCACGATAATCGGGGATATCTCGACTTATAATTGGTCAATTTTAGTAAACCGACGACTGTATTATTCGCTATATAAATCTAAGTTTGTCCAATTAAAAATTGAAAATTCCAATTGAAAATTGGATACTCGAGTTTTCTTGCGTTAATGTTTTAATGCTTTATTCCACCATTTTTATTATGGATACATCCAAAAAACTAGTCACATCCAACTAAAGCCAACATCCAACTGCAGTGTACGTGCATTTTTTATACCTACTTCCATTCGCGAGCTACCTAACATAACCTAACCTAACGTACTTATGTACGTACAGGGTGTCCCAAAAGTATGGACACACGTGAATATCTCGGAAAATAAGTGAGCTAGAATAAAGACTTTACTTACGAAAGTTTTGGGAAATCAAAACGGTGATCCGACGGTGACTTTGAATTTGACCGCGAGCAAGGTCATCTGAAGGCCAACGTTAATTTGTAAGAATGCGACCCTCAGAAAGTTAAATAAACGTTTAAAAACAGGGGATTTACTTACAGTAAATTGCTCTAACCTGCAGATAACCTTGAACATTAACTTCAAGGTCAAGATGTTCAAGGTTGTTGGCCCCCAAACCTTACATTTATTAGCCCTTAAATCCTAAAGACATCGAAGAAAACAAATTCTGCACAATTTTTTGAACATTTGACCGTTATTTAACCCTGAAGGTCACATTCTTACAAATTAAAAACTATCGCTTCGGACGTAAAATTTTCCGCTCTTTCAGAATCCGATGTCAAAAATGGAGTTTCCCATTAAAAAAAAAACAAACCACGTTGACCTTTATAAGGGTCAAGCTCAAGGTCAAATTCAAGGTCACCGTCAGATCACCGTTTTGATTTCCCGAAACTTTCGTACGTAAAACTTTTCCCGAGATATGCAGGTGTGTCCATACTTTTGAGACATCCTGTATACGTTCTTTGATACAAAATGACAGACATGTTTTCATTAAATTTTTAGGTCCTTTGATAAAAAAACATGGTAATTTTTTTTGGTTAGGTTCGAGTGACCAAACTTAATACAATACCGGGTATATATCCAATAAATAGCAATACAAATAATTAAGAAGACATTTTTAATTGTTATCATTATATTTATTCCAAATTTATTTTTAAGAGGGTTCTAAAGTAGAACAGTTACCGACCGAGTTTTTCAACAATAAAAGTTTAAATAAAAAGTGATTGAAACGTTTTTTCAAAATTTGGGCT
>JAPYZR010002290.1:0-57578 GCA_030522945.1 Trichopria nigra
GGGGATTCCCCGACCTTAAAACGTTGCTTCGCAACGTTTTAATGGACAGTCCTGGAACTATCGGTATGACATAGTTATATATATATATATATATATTTGGTATGTGGGATCCTAATAAGTTCGGATACACGTTGACGTACATTTTATGCCCAACTTTTTTTATGTACATCTCTTGGTCTAAGATGGCCGGCCAATGTACTGACATATATGGACATACCAGGTACGTACATATGTGGATGCCCAGTGTACGTCAAGTGTTCGTCCAAATACAGTCCAGAATATGTCCTCGCATGAACGTCCAAATATGACTGGAGTCCACTGAAAAGATTGTCTGTATAATTATTGAATTCATAAAATGAATAAATTTAATATAAATGTATATATATCTATTGCAAAATAATAAAAAATATTTATTCAATAAAAATTATTTAAATTAAATACATTTTGTTTATGTACTAATAATAGTACATATATAATTGTTTTATAATTTTTGTTCTACATTGAATAAAATATTCAATACCGATAACGATGATTTATGATAACGATATAGAAATGTTGCTAGTAATTAAACTACGCCGCGTTGCCTGTAGCTTTTGTTATTGCGTCCTAATATTCACGAACTCTATTGACCGGAAATTACTAATTGCTGATTAAACTTGTAGCGTTCCTAAATTATGGAATAGCGTGTAATTTCAAAGATAATACGACTATTTTATTAGGCTTTTTGCTCTACTGTCCTTAAATCGAAAAATATATTTATTGATTTTCAAATATAGACGCAATCGTTTATTATTAACTTATAAATATGACTATAGATAAATATTTTAAAACTTTTAAAGTTTAACAAAAAAAAAATAAATAAATGTTAACGTTATATACATAATTATTATAATTAAATTCTAATCATCCTCTCATAAATAATTATTAGTATTAAACTGATTAAAACATAAATAACAAGAAAAGAAACAACAAATAAAAGAGATAAAGAATAAGTGAAAAGTAAGAAAACTGTTAAAGTACAGAAAGAGAAAATTTATTGGATGGTGACATTCATTTTTTAAATTAAGGAGCCTGTCAATTATTTATTCTTAAGCATACTTGTGATTTACTTCATTAAAACTTTACATCGTCGAGTACAATAAAGTATGACGAACCGAAAGGAACTGAAAATTATTTGAATTGAACAATATAGTAATTAATGCGACGTTTTAATATTTATGACGATGTGAAACGTAAAACGTAAAATGTATTACTGGCGCTCCGATGAAAATCCAATAATTTTATTGATGAGTTTTTCCCACATTTATCATGCAAAGTTTTCCGAAGGATGGTGTTAAAATATATCAGGTTTGATGTATTCGATGTTGAATATTCCTGGACGGCGTCGAAGGTAAGATTTTCGATGAAAAGATTGGAATTTCCAACTCTACATCAGTTCAAACTCAATTGTTCTTTGTGAAAATTTGGTATTCTCTAATTATCATTGTTGAGATAGTAACATAATGAAAATAAATAAAACTTCTTACTTTAATATCCCTATATTATTGTAATTTCGTAATTTACAATCGAAATTTTTGCGAATTTTACGTTGGTGTTAATTTAATCAATGAGTATTCATTAATCAACATTTGTTACTGGCAGAAATTGCACCTAATTAATAGAAAGTGTTTATTAGTCCACTGTCTACTTTGTGGACTATATCAGGTAGAAATTAATCCTGGCTTTCCGTTTTATTGTAAAGGCCCTATATCGGAAAACCATTATAAAATCTATACGAGAAAATCTCTCGATTCTGTCCAGATTTTATGTAGAAAATCTAGAAATTTGGTACTGAAAATTACTATATATAAATTCTAGGTTAGATAAAATATGAATTCTGCCTCGTTTCTACATAGGTTTTGTCTAGAAAATACCAGATATGATTATTTTTATAGCAAATTTTTTTTTAGGTTAGAATAAAATAGCGTTTCCTAGATGAAAACTAGACAGATTCTGTTTAGATCATGGACACAGATTATTATCATGGACCCATATACATTAAGCGTCTACTTGCAGATATTGGGACTACATAGTTTTCCAGTCTAGAACCAGTAATTATTCTTGGTAATCTAGACAGAATCGATACAGCGCCACGATTAATTTCTGTTAGGGATTAGTGTAATATTTTTATATGCATTTATTATGAATAAGGTTATGTACACGTAGACATAATGATCTTCAATGACATCTAAAATGTCGTGACACATACCAACACTTTATTCATAAGTTTCATCATATTCATTGTTCGTATTATCACTATATCTAATTGTTATTGTCATTCTAGTAAAGTTGGACCGAATTTCTATCAAGGTAATTTACAGAATATAGTTTGATTTTTAGTATCGATTATCCTTAATCTTACTTTCATTTAATTTGTCTGATTTAAAAACAATGATACTATTCGTGTCGTCTGATAATGATAATTGCATCGTTATTTTATAAAAATGCATTGGACGGCAAGAACGTATTTAAAAACAATAATATACCAGATTGAAATGAGGGATTAAGAATCGTGAAGTAATATACACTGCGGTGTTTTTTTATCTTCGCAGTATATCGATATAGTTTTTCCACTGCGGTAATCCGAAGTCCCGTTGCGGTGCTTGTTCGTTGGATACAGACATCAGTACATATTTGTCGTAAATGAGTTCTTACACGCGCCCTGGGAATGCCTCGTTGGTTTGTACGCAGCGCACGTTGCTCGTGCATTTATGACGGAAAATATATTTTTCACGATTTTACGAAATTGCTGGAAATAGTCGAAAAGAATAAAGACTTTTCGTCATAAAATAGTTAATTTATTCGGTTAATGAAAAAATATGATCAGAATAGTATAAAAAAAAATTTTATTTTATTCATTTCGAGAGTGGGGAAAAATTGTCGTTTTCTTTTTTTTTTTTGGTCTCATTTGTCTCTTAAAATATAAATATAGCAAAATAAAAAAGTTTGTTATTTCTCTTTCTTTATAGTTTTTTATTTATACTTTTGACTTAATTACATATAATTTATTTAACATATAATATATACTTACATATATATATCGATTTTTTTTTATTTTTAGGTCCGTTATGATGTGAACCATTGATATATGATAACAAAACATATGGTCATTTTTTTCGAGTCACCATATTCAATACTTCGTTCCCCACCTTTGGTATTACAATCGTTTTCATAAAAGTGCAACCTACTTATGCAAACAATAAGAAACTTGTCGTAATTTTATATTGTTGGAGGTTTTATATTTTTGCATGGTGATAGAGGGAATTGTCAATTTTTATTTTGGTCTAAGAAATCGACGGTTCTCATGCATTTGGCCCCCGTACTGCTGAATCTAGCGATCCGATTGGAAATGTCAGTGTTGTAAATGCGATTGTTGGAGATTCGATTACCTTTGTAATACGATATTTTGTGCGATTCAATCTAACGTTTCTAACTCGATATGGCCTAAAATGTTACTTCTTTTGTTTTTTTTTGTTTTTATCCTTTTATATTATATTTCGCGTTTTCCTTTTCGTGTATAAGCCAAAAATAAATAAACATACAAAAAAAAAAGAAAAAAAAAAAGAAAAAAAAAGAAAAAAAAAATATAAAGAAGCGACAGAAAAAAAATAAAAATAAAATGAAAAAAAAATATTATTTAATTTTAAAATGTATTTTTATTTTTATCAATTTCTTTCATTTTTTTAAATACTTTTTTTTTTAAATTCATTTTATGATTTTTTTTTTTTTATTTTTTTTGTATAAATGTCATGTCCGAATCAGACTTACATTTTTTTGCAAAGAGACTTATGTCTTTTATCGATACCCTTATTATTATATTTTTATATTTCTACGGTACATATTTTTTTTTTTTTTTTTTTTTTTTTTTTTTTTTTTTTTTTTTTTTTTTTTTTTTTTTTTTTTTTTTTTTTTTTTTTTTTTTTTTTTTTTTTTTGCGTGAAGCAGCCAGCAATCAGATCAGCCGGAAGATCGATGGCAATCCGCTCGACTTCCTTCGCCGAAACTTTTTCATTGGAGGTCTGCTCTCATTGGCGGGCAGCTTTCGCGCAAGCGCGAGCTTTTCGACGAGCTTTCGTGCCATCCAACCAGCAGAGAAGTCATAGACACGTGGAGTCGCGTTACGACGCCGAGCACTCGTCATCCCGCTTTGCGGTGTATTTACGCTCCCGGCTGTGCGAAAAGTATAACTCGTGGCATTTTGTCCTTTTCTTTTGTTTCCCCAAGCTGTGCTTTTACGACTTGCGTTGTAACTGTGCCTGCGAATGGGTTGTAACGCGAATTTTCTTAGGCCGAGTCTCGTTAAAGTGACGTGAATTTCTTTAATTTATATATGATCGGTGCTGGACGGAAACAACGACCTCGTGTATCCGGTACTAAAGAGAGAGAGAGAGAGAGAGAGAGAGAGATATGAAATCATGTATTAGGGTTTTGTGCCGAGTAGCTTGAGAATTGTGCTGTGAAATTAAAAAAAAAAATTTGATATTTTTGGTTGTCTTGTTTTGTGACGTATTTATTGTGATGCTTGATTCAAGAAGTATACGGGGACGAATATTGTACTGATTTTCGTCTTTGAAAGATTTCAGTTTTTCCGCATACTACAATGGAGAATAATAGTTATTATATTTAATTATTACTATGTGACTTGAAAGGATACAGAAAATTTTTGTACTATTATTTTCGAGACAATTGATTAAGGGAAATTTGACTTTTTTAAAGCTCATGTTGAATTAATTCTAGAAATTCGATTTCGATGGACTTCGTTTTTCGAAAGTATTCAATAGAGCCTTAATAGTAATGAAAAATTGTTGTACAACTGATAAAATGAATACAACATTTTTTTGACAATTTCAAGAAAATTGTGCAAGTAAGAAATTTGTTCATTTTTGTCAATGAACAAAAGTGGAAGTGAGTATACAAACTGTATTGTTACTCCTAACTTTAGGAAGAGTTAAAAGCCGCAACGTTAATTATGTCAAGTTTATTATTTTTTCTACAGTTATTAATTAGATTCGAAAAGATATATTTTGCGTGGCAAAATTAAGAGTTTGACTTGAGTAGTTTTAAATAAGAAAAAAGTTTTGTTTTTCCAAAAAAATGTCGGTGGTTTTTATTGCAAGTTTTTTATTTGCTTACTTTTTAATAAACATATTTTAAATTACTTAAAGTTTATTTAAATATTACTTTTAAATATTTATTTTAAATATTTTTAAAATATTATCTTAAATTACAAATTTCAAATACTACATTATTATATATAATATGTATATAGACTATACAAAATCTTTTATTTCAAGTCTAATTCAAATTTACAAACACTATATTTAACACTGGGCTTTTAAAATAAATAACATTTAATCAAGTTATTTATGTTAAACGTGTTTTAAGAAACTCTTGTTCTTTTTCACGTTTTTAAATAATGCGCAGAGAACAATTTACTATCAACTTTATTTAATTTTATTTCATTGTTATGTTTCCTTTGTGTTTTTAATCGTTGTATGCATGGGCCACGTAAAACGGCAATTACTGTGACTCGCGTTTTGGCGGGAGTCGCATTGTTTCCCGCTTTTTAAATGTATCTCTTTCTATCCGTAAAGCCGTTAAATGTTTTATAGTAAATTATTTGGCATTAACGATGAAAACTTAAAAATAACCGCTATCCCCTTACAATTAAAACATTTATAGATTAATTTTTATTTTTTTTTAAACACAATTATTTAATTGATAGATAAATATAATTTATATTGATTTCCTGGTATTGTTTATTCGATTAGTTAAATGAAGCAAATAATTAATAATTTATTAAGTAGCCAGAAATGTTTATTTCCACTTTCATTGCTAAATTTCTAATTTGCTTAAAAAAAAAAATAATTGCGGAAGTGAAAAAAAATTATATTTAAAACATCATAAAAATTTGATGTAATTTTTGGTAAATTTTTGTTACATTTTCAACGATATGCAAAAATTTGCATTTTCTATGTAAAAACATTAAATCATAATGCATTATTACATTTTACCTATAATTATGTTTAATAAAGGAATTTCGGTTCGCAAACCAAAGAAAATCAAAAATTAAATTCATCATAAATTTTCGACCATTGAGTATTTTACGGGAGGAATTAATTTTTAAATGGAGATAGTTCGAATCTGATTACTTTTATGATGACGTTCATTTCGAAACAAACGTCATGCAATAAAAGTTATTGTCGATTAAAATCAACCGTATATTTCTTGACATATTTTGGCTCGTAGATGTCGTCGGAAATAAAAATACAATACGTTTTTGAACATTTTTAAATGTTACTCATTAAATGTAATGATAATAATCATTTAATTAGTGTAATTATTTCATAAAATAAAAACAACAAAATTCAAAACGAGAAATATGCAATTGTAATAAATATTGATTCGTAACGAATATTTACAAATCGCTTTCGAAATATCCGTTATGCCAATAAATTTCTTTTATACCATTTTAGGGTGGTCCTTAGAAAGAAAATGTTCATGCTCCATCACTCCGCAACAAATCACTCCAAAGAATCCCCATAATTGTTTCAGATTTTTATCTTTATTCTGAGCCGTCCCTCCAGAACCGCCAATTAATTTTAGTGAAAAGAACGTAACTTAAATTAATTTATTTATTTTATGTGTGATGTTAAATAATGAATAATATATTATTTGTAATTTGATTTGTATATTCTACAGAACGATTTATATTTTTTTATTTCTTGATATATTATAAGGAAAGTATAAATCTTTAAATTTATATTTTGCATGTCTCTTAAAAGTTGTGTTTTAATTGTTATACTTATTAAAAAAAAAACATTTTATAATTTGGTGGATTATAATGTTAGTTGTGATTTCTGCACATTAACAAAAGCTCTTCAATTTTCAAAATGATAGATGATTAATATATTCAAAGTCGAATATAACTCGAACGGAATATTATATTTCATTACGAGTACGGGAAATGCAATTTCCCGCACGAGTAAACGATATTTTTCTTAATAGTATGCGGGAAATTCGTAAGAACAATGTGGGTGAAACATTTTTTCTAACGACCACGTAATAACTGGTTAACTTTAATGCATCGGGTGAAAGTACGGTACCAAAATATTCTCCGATTACCAATTTAATTATATCGAATTATTTTTAGTTGGCCCCTCAAGAATGTGTTTTTGCATAGTCCGCAAGGGCCAACTAAAAATACAATTCGCTATAATTCAACTATACTAATTAGATTTTTGTATATTTTTATAAGGGACTTTTTTCATTCAAATTGTGAAAAGAATTGTTACTATATAGTTGTCCACATTGCGAGATTGAAGTATTAATAACAGCATAAAAAAATCGATTCTATACTTAATAATTAATTTAAAGAAATAATTTTGAAACAATAGATTTTGTCGTTCTATTAAGTCACAGTCATAAAAATAACCATGAAAAAATTCATAAACTTAAAAAACGAGCGAGCATTATAAGTGCTTACGGAAAACAATGCTTAAACCATAAAACTTTGCTACTTTTTAAACCTTCAAAACATCGGGTGATGTACATATATACAATGACTCTATTAGTCATGAATAATTCCTGAAATCCTCTAGGAATAGTAAAAATTCTTTTTCCCTTTAATTACTTTGAAATTCTCGACACTCTAAGAAGTGCCGTAAAAAGTTTCCGACTTAATTTACTTACTATGGTATGAGCGGTGATAATGTTCGGCAGATGTTTCGTTAACGAGTTACCTGTTTACTATTCATGTTGTTCGAGGTTCTTGGCATATCTTATCTTTATTGTCATTGTTTTTTCTTTGCTTGCTTTAATAATCCACATGGCAAACGCGAATATTTCAATTAATAAAAATTATTGAATTTGAAAATTGATTATGTTTATTATTATATTATTTTCAAACAAGATGATAGAACTTTAAAAAATAAACTTTACAATAATGTTCAAATAATGAGAAATTAGTATATTTACAATAATTTTTATTTAATATTATTTTTATGCTTAACTATTTATACGAATACAATATTACTGATTAATTATATTTATGTCGAATAACAATAAAATTTTACTTAAAGAGACCACGTGATTTCAGTTATTTTTTTACTGTCATTCTTTACGACCGAGATAGGAATCTGTACCGTCCCTTGGAATAATAAAATGTAACGATAAAAACGAATTCGCAAGCGTTTAAAATGAAATCTTTATCGACAATTCCAAAAGATTCATTAATTGCATACATTTTTCCATACATTTTTTAACTGACATTATGAAATGCATTTTTTTTAAAATGGTTATTAGTTCCAAATTTCTCTAAAACGAAAAATCCTTTTTTTACGTAGGTGCATGATTTTTTCGTCTACCGAGTAGAGTATTAATATTCGGTCATTTAAAATGCCTTTCTTTGCGCCCTTGCTGCAAAATATACTATTTATAATTTTTTTAATGAATTCCTATTCATTTGAATATTATAAACAGAATATTGCAATATTCTGTATTATATTTTTTCCTTCGCGTTCTTGAGGGGATACATTAAAGAAATATTCTGTCTAAATTTAAAAATAGAATACTTTATGAAAAAGTTTTGCATAATGTTTTCCACTTCAGTAGTGGACTCTTGATGAATTAAATGAATAATTTACGAAACGTGGCAACCCAAACTCAAAGCGGGCTCTCATTTGAAAGTCACTTTGTGGTGACGTTTCACGAGTGAAATAACCATTTTTGGAATTATCGACATACCAATTCAGTAGTATGCACGACCTTGATTAATGCAGGACAATTTTCCTTCAAGGGGCATCTAGTCCTGGGTGCCAATTTTCGGGTCGAATAAAAAAAAAAGAAAATGAAATTCACGCGATCGTAACTCATGTGGTTGCCGACCCAATGAAACATAAAAATCCAACCTTCATAAGGAAAAACGAATATGTTGATCTCGGTTTCGCAACAGCAGTCTGGATTTACAACAATAAGGTCTGATCGCGTGACAGACGAACTTCGTGTGTCGTCGATACACGATCTTTCTGAAAAGTCGAGGACCCGGAATCCATTATTCAACGTCTAATTAGACTTCGACCCATACCGTAGTTTGGATCGAAGTATCGAATTTTGTCACTCGAAATAAAGTGACCATATATTTTTTCATCAAGTAGAACATTAGAATAAACTTAATAATGCAATAAAAAAGTTACCGTCTGTGGTGTTGCACTTAAAATCGAATTTTACGCCCATGGTGCATAATGGTGTATTTTACGCCTGTTTAACATCTAAATTTAGAAAAGTTTCTGAAATTTGCACTGGGATAACAATATTGACATCAAACAGCTCCAAACGTCTCGGATACTCTCGAAACCATTGTTGTCATTGTTGAAAACGATACTTCTCAATCCGTCAAAAGCGACGCCGCTAAGTGTATTTTGAACGAGTCGAGGTGTCTGCCACATGTTTCTAATTTTAAAATATATATACATTCATTCCAATTGACTCACACCTCCCTACCAATTTTATTTCTGTTGACCCAGTCTGTCTTTCGTCAACGGCGCGACGTGGCGGTCCTTTGTTTTCGCCAGCGCCGGAATTCCGAGCAAGGTGGATTTTTGCCAAAGTTTCCGGCAACCGGAATACGGGATGAATTTCGCATCAGGGGGTAAAAAAAAATCGGCGGAACCAGTGAACGCGTCAGCGGGTGCGGAAATACGCGGTGCCCAGCACCGTTTTACCGGGCGCAAATTAAAACCCCCGCGAGATCGGGTCGCTCGGCATGAAAACACACAGTGGGGTGGTTGGGGGTGGTGCGGGGGTGCGCTGCTTTTTCGATCCCGGACGGAAGTGAATCACCGGGCAATTTTGCGACGGCCGAAGTGAGCGATAATTGTATTGAAGGCCCATCTCGTAAACAAGGATCGACGGATTTATACAGAGTGAAACGGGGACATGTGCCGCTCTTAAAGGGGATGGGGGAGACAGGTAATGAATGAGGGAGTGAGAAACAATGGGAGGAAGGTATGCGACAGCGAGGGAACGATTCAGGGGGCTGACCTTGAGGAAGTAATTGTCCCCGTTTGATTCTGAATGTTGGGATGATTTGGAATCATCCCTCGCCTATATACTTTTCCCTGCGATGAAACTCCACGTGTCTTATTTGCCTCTTTTCAGCTTACCGGGCGCTTCGAGTATTTTTTCAGCGAGGCTTAAGTTCTAAATATAGTGTCTTTTTTATCTGTAGTTCCTTTTATTTTAGGAATTTTGTCATATCTTTTATGTAATCGCTGTAATTTACAAGGAGTTCGTTAGTCATTGTTATGGGCGCCCAGGATCTGAATTCGCACCACGGAATATTGCGCCGTATTTATTATCTAATTTGTCCTTATTTCTGGTACACTGGTTAGATGGTTGTCTTTAGTCCCACCTATTAAAATTAATGGAAAGAAAATAGCTCTGGTTTACATTTAATTTATTCATGGAGTTTTAATGCTTTTTGAAAATATTCTTGGATCGAAATATTAAAATATCAGGGACGATTGTGATGAAGGTCCTGAAAAAAGATTGAATCGTTATGTATTGCATATATAGATAGAAATCGAGAAGTTCATAATTGTTATTATCATTACAAGATTTAGCTGTAGAGATTGAAACTTAATGCTGTATCTTCCAACATCGGAATCGCCCTCCTCAGGGAAGATTAGACGATTTCCACTTATCGACCCGTAGCTCGTATATAACCCTCTTTTCTAGGGTGGAAATCTCTCCCTTTCACGTAATGGACCTAGAGCACTTTTAATTCCTGAAGGTTCTCATCCCCACCCCAGGAAGAAACGCGTTTAACCAATTAGAGTTGGGAAAAGCGGGGCAGAAAGAAACACCGGTTTGCTCCCAGAGGTTAGATCGCTTGACTAATTAGTTCTTTCAACGCTATCCGGGCAGAATTAGTGACCGGCTGGCATCGGCACACTCGATCCGGTTTGTACACTCGATTCGTTTGCCATATTACATCTATAGTACCCACTCGACATCCAAAGTTTCATTGTTATGCCGTTCAGTCCGTGCCCTCGAAGTACCATCGCGATATAACGGGCATTTATCGGGAAATTTCCGCCAATTATTGGACGGAAGCTGATAAATCGACGATCGCCGACCGCAGGACTGCGTTTCGATTGAAAATATACTTTAATGGCTAATTCCGCTGGATCCCACGAGATCGGGAAATTTTAACATTCGACCATATCGTTTCTGGGGCAAACGTTTACAGGCCGGTATAAAGCCTGATGCGATATCCGATACGCTGGACAACTTCCCGGTTAGTTGTGTGTGTGTGTGTTTACTACGTCCTTGTGTGTGTGTTACAACTCAAATGTTCAGTTTGAAGATAAAACTAATTGTCGATGGGGTGTTGATTTTTGTGTGTCATCGTCACGTTACCACATAATAATGATTGGGATCCATCAGTTTGATTAAAAAAAACCATCACCTTGTGACAACCACCAGTCGAATATTATTATGTTCATTACCCAATGACAAATAAGTGACAAGTTGACGCCTGGTTTCTAACCACGATCAATCAATCATAAGCACTCTGTATTGACATGTTTCATTCGTAACTTGTATACAGATAGGATGAAACGTTGTTGATTTAATGCAATTGGGCATGTCATTTGTCATAATGTAACTAATAAGATTGCAACACATTGTACTAAATCTCTAGATCCAATTCCTTGTGCTTTTATTTTGAATTATTCAACTCGTGACCCATATTGTACATTTTCGGTTTGAGTGTAATCTAAATTAACAATTCAATTGTAAATGCAACCATCAGTCATGTCAAAAATGTCGATGATGCTTATCTTCATTAACAGAACTAATATCATAAAAGTCACAGTTTTTAGTACAATTGTATTTAAAATATTTTTTTTTTATATGAGAAGCCATAAAATTTTGGAAGATATAACAAATTAAAAAAAAAAAATGATAAAGTACCTATTTTTTCAATGTTGTTTTTACAATTTTAAACAGCGTCTGTTTACCTTCTGAATATTTATCATTTCTATGCGTTGAAGCTGTAATGATTACTGACATTATCTGTTCCCGTGGCATACTGTGGTTTCATCAGATTTCCGTGCCGTTCTCATATTTTTAAAAGTCCCCAGAGGGTGTTTCGGCGAGCTGATTCATGAATTTTATTTTTTTATCATACAATTCATATTCTGCAGAAACGTAAGCTCTTGCATCATCTTTTCATGAACTTGCGATATCTCATAATGGATAAAAATCAGTAAAGATTTGAAAAAGTATCTAACTATTTCATAATATTTTAGTAAATAAATAAGCTTACTGTTTATCGAAATGATAATACAGTTTGGGTTTAGGAAAGTGAATTTCAACTTTTTGTAAAAATTTGCATTTTAGTTTTTCTAATAAAGGGAATCGTTGAAATGTGGAACAAAAAAATTGTTATATTTTAAATAAAGCTTCAGACATTTTTTGTGCTTATCCCAACAATTATTTCATTTATTTTCATGTAATTTTGACAATTTTCATTTTCGTGACTATTAAAATTTTACAACATTTGGTTGTCAATTGTATACGTCACTTTTTACATTATTTTGACGATTTTTGTTGTATTTTGTTTACTTTCTTGTGATAATTTGTTTTTATTCAGACAATGTTTTCTTTATTCAGATAATATTTCCATCATTCAAACAATTATTACTCTTTCTATCAATGTTTATTTTGTTGTCACAATGTTTATTTTATTGTCACAAACTTTATCCGACAATTTTTTCTTCATTCAAGCACTTTTTATTCCTTGTAACAATTGTTACACTTTTTGCGAAAACTTTCTTTATTCAGACAATTTTTATTTTATCCGATAATGTTTGTATCTTTGTGACAATTTTTACTTTGCCCCACAATTTATGTTTATTCAAACAATTTCTTCTGCATTTTGTTTGATTATGATATTTTTCTTTTTTAACAAGTGTGAATCTAACAATTTTCACCTACTTCCTTGATGTTTTACTATTATTACAGCTGACCTAATTTTTATCTTCATTTTGGTATTTGATCAAAGTATCAAGGTTATTAATGATACATGTCATTATGCAATCTGCCTACATCTTGTTACTATTAATTTTATATATGTATACTCTGAACATAATTTCTGGATTGGCTGTACGCACCTTTGACTTGAGCCAAAATAAAGAATAATAATTATAAACTGAAAAAAAATTTGTTATTTTCAAGTAAATATTTACTTGAATTAATAAAAGATTTTCTTGAATTAAATAAGATTTACTAAAAAGAAGGAAACATTTTCTTAATCCAAGTAAATATTTACTTGCTACTATTCAAATAAATATTTACTTGAAAATAACAAATTTTGTCTCAGTGCAGTAACAATATCTTGAGGTTTCGGAATAAATTAACATTGCCGTATATCAATATTTAACGTAATATTTACACTTAGATAAAATAATGCATTGATTCAACCAAAGTTTGGTTAAATCAACCCAAACAATGCATTGTTTTATGATCAACAAAATGTTTGGTTCTATATAAAGTAAATTCTCTGTTTCATATTTTTATTAGAACTAAACAATTCGTTTATTTGCTTTATAACCAAATTTTAAATTTGTTATTATCACTAAAACATTTATTGATTATAAAGAAATAAAATTTCAGAATAAAATTTAAATGAAACAAACAGAAATTTCGAAAACCGTAACCGTTTTGAAAAAACGTCGGTTAAAATGGTTTAATATATTTAATAACTCATTGCAAATATGGGCGATCTAAAATCGGCGTGCCACTCGCAATTGTTGGTCTTTCCTCGTCAGGGTCTATAATAGTGGAGCAATCGTACTTCCCTTGCGTAAATTATACTCGATAAAACCAATTTATTTGGTTTAAAGGTCTAGAATACTATACCAATGAAAATATTTATTCAGTCTAAATAAATACGTCATCGTGATTTAGTAAGAACAACGAAATATGCTTATCATTTTTTTTTTTTTAATGAGAATTAAAAAGTTGATTAAAATCAATTAATTTCTGATCAGGCGAAAGTCAAAAAGCTCATAATCAAGTTAGTCGGCACAACTATAGCGGCGGAAACCGAGGTCGGGGGTGTGCCGTTATGTTTTAATTTCCTCGAAAGCGTCGGACGCACAAATGAACGTTTAATTACTTCGTCAGCCGTCGCGCAGCTTCTCTAACTTTATCCAGAACTTCGATTTCAGGACAGCAATATAGTGCCGCAAACGATGGAATTGTAAAGGTCAAGTACACTTGAATAAAAAGGGGGACGGTCGCAAAAGTCGGACGATAAAGTCGCCCCGCGTCGAATGTTCACGTAATGTGATTCAGGAATAGGAAACGAGCAAGATGCAAAATGGATGACAAAAGTGCGACGGGTGCAGCTGCGACAAGTAGGCAACAGGCTCACAAAGACCCACCACCCTCGTCGCCGCCGTCTACTTTTCATCAGAAGCTCTTCAAGAAGTGCAAGAGCGCGACTTTCCATTTGGATGGAGCTACGTACACAATAGGTAATTGTATATTCGCATTGGCAAGTTGCTTATTCGCCATCTGCCGGGGAACGATTTGCTCGAGTGTGTGCGATAAAATTACGAAATTTTCGTCACTCCTGCCGATCCAATTGGAAATTGTACGGAATGAATTGTGTGTGTACATTTCATTTATAGTTATTTTTTTAATTTGGGTCATATTTTTGGGTATTCTTTGTTCTTTGCATATCCTATCCTTGATTGAGGTTGCTCCATGGACTTTCATGTGTTGGGTATAATTTACTATTAAAAGCTGACACTGAGGGAAGTACGATATGTGACACTAGTGTGGTTGACAATTTAAAAACTAAATTTTAAAGACATTCTAAACTCTGTGACCAGCAGATTCTATAATGAATTCTGATGAAAGCTATCAATATGGCGGAAACATAAAACTTAAAGTTTTTAAATCATCAACTAGACCGTCATCATACCAAAATCAACATAGTCCATTTAAGTTCATATATAGTTCATGCCAAAGTAACAGCCATGGAAGTATAATACGTCAGTTGAAGTATTTTCTAAATCTGTAGGTCCATTATACGTACACAACTATTATCCAACCAATGTACGGCCAGTTGTCATTGATGAGGACGTCCATTGTGTACGTATAATGGATGTTCAATGGGCATGTGAGTCTGGACATCCGGTATTCGTACCTATCTGGACAACCAATGTAGTGTCCAGAGCTAATATGGTTGTGAATTTATCATCGATTGAAAGCTTTTAATGGATGTTCTAGGTTTGATGTAATTTTTTTCAAAAAAGGTCATCAAGGTATTCAAAAGTACTTGAAAAGTGTTTTGAAACCTAAAAAATCAACAATTTTAACTTACATCCGTGCTTTCTACATTATTACACAAATATCGTCCAGCAAATCTCTCCAACAATATATCGAAAAATATGTAATGCGCAATTTCAATCAGGGTAGTAATTGGTCAGAGAAAGAAATTAAACGATCAATTGTATTAAAAAAAAAAAGTCACTTAGGAAAAGAGCCACTTTAACGCGAGGTTTTACAATTGAAGGAATAACCGTATCGATTATAACTTCAATTTTAAGTGGAGTAATCCAATTATTCCGTACCAACTCCAAATCCATTTTAACATCTCAATTTCCTTCGGAGCGTTCTGTTCGTGCGGTTTATGGGTATACCTATGTACTCGTGGTGGTATTCTTTACGTCTTGTTACGATTGTCCCCGTCGCAAATATAAAGCGGACTGCGGTACAAAGTACTGCCATTAGTGCAAACTGCCGAGTGGGGTTCAAGATTTTCGCGATGTCGGGGATCTCCTGAATGTCTCCTCGTACAATCGTTATTCTTCTTCAGCTGGTATATATATATACGATTTCGCGTCACGCATGTCCTCCACGTGACGGAGCGCCACTCGGAAAAATTGCTCTCAATTACGATCTTAAGTGCTGAAAAAGTAACGGGCCGCATTTATTTTCTTTATTGTTTCAGCAATTTTCCCGGCAATTTTCGCCGGGAATTCTTATCGCGCCTGATAGCGATAATAGTCCTGGTTGTAATTTCTGTCGCGAAAGGGGGAACACGTTTTTATCGCGGCCTAACGCTCAAGACTTTCTCGAAGTACGATGTATTTTCACGCATAAAGTGGGTAACGAATGTTTCGAAGGAAACTATATATGCGGCTGTGTCGTGGACTATATTTTAAACTTTTTTACATTCTTCAGTTTTAGATTCGTGCTCTGGTTTATTCATTTTTTTTTAATTATACAAAGGGAAACTGTTCAATTAAAAAAATGTGGATTCTTTTGGGATTTTTCTTAAAATCATTTCCACATTTTAATGTATGATATGGTCATTGGGAATATTCGCTTCCTTTCAACAATAATCTTTATATCTTTTACAAACTAGTGAATAGTCGAAAATATTATATGTTGATTGTCAGGAAATTATTCGATCATCTTGTGCATTTAATATGACATAATTCATATTATATATATATTTTCCTATAGTTTATTAATTATTCTGCTGTTATGTCGGTTATTCCCGTCATTTTAGCGATTCTTATTGCAAATTCTACTACGTGCTTAATATCACTGCCTTTAAACTAACGTCTGCATATCACGTAATATAATATGAAAATCGTGACATGCGAATATTTCTTATATCTCTACCCTTTTGCCATTCTTCTGCATTTCTAGCGAACATCTTACTTTTTCCATTGTTACCCAAGGATGGACGTTTTTGTAATTATGCAAATACAGTTGAATGTCATATTTAAATATTCAAGTGATTTAAAATTATTTATATTCGTTATATTTTGAATACTTATGTATATTCGCTATCATTCCGACAGGTTATCAACGTTGATATAAAATCTGGGCATTTGTAACTTGATGACGTAAAAATGACGAAGAAAATGCGGTCGATTATATAAGAGAAAAGAAAATGAACTTTTTCATCCAAACATTTTAAAGAAATTAAAACGCCATATTTAATTTCGTGATCAAAATTGTTATTATCAAGTAAATATTTACTTGAATTAAGAAAATGTTTCCTTCTTAATTTTTAGTAAATCTTACTTAATTCAAGAAAATCTTTTCTTAATTCAAGTAAATATTTACTTGAAAATAACAAATTTTTTTTCAAGACGCCATAATGGTTGTCGCCATTTTTGAATTCACATTTTTCGCCCATACGCAAAGCTTTCACTTCAAAATAATCTGCTCATCAGATTTTGATAGAAAAAAAATTTGATTTTTTATCATAAATAATCGAACATTTGGATCGCATTTTTTAAAATTAATTTTAAAGTCAGGAATCGGAAATCACGATAAGTTTAACGTTAGAAATCTTACGTTGACAATCTATCAATAATGATAGCCGAAACCTGTTTAACCTCGAGTCCTTAATGTTCAAGTTTTGATGAATTGATTCATTATCTTAATTGCTTCGGTTTTTATGTATATCTGTACTTTAGATTCAAACCATGTACTTGTCATCCACCATTTTGAACGTAAGAATTCTTGCTCGACATTTTCTTGGAATTAAACCGAATACAATGGAAAATCATCCAAATTGACGAATATAAATTAGTTCGCAGAAAACGAATGAAACTGACACGTGGAAAAATATCTGGAAATAGAAGTTGAATGATGTAATTCATGTTACGAGTCGCAGAATATCCGCGGAGTGAAAACTTTTTTGCCTTAAAGTCTAGAAAGAAGAATACACTTGAGGAAATTCCCGCTGGTGCTATTCAAATCCTTCCGATAAAAAGCTAAGAAGCGGGATAACGCGTGTATAGCTCATTGGATCAGCAGTAGTAGGTTACCCGGTTTCTTGCTACCCTATAACGGATGTTAACGCCTGTGGGCGACATGCGTAAAGGGGTAAGACTACCGGAAAAGCGTCTCGGAGCTGTAGTGGTTCTGACTCCGAGACAATGAAGGGAAACTCAATCAGCGGAATTCAAAGCATCGCCTGAGTCCGGTTTGGCACGATCCATTGTTCGCCCCCCGTTATCGGTCTGCCCGTGATTACTCGATATGATTACCGGCAAGTCGGCGAGTTCATTCAAGTTTCGCCGTTACCAGGGCGATCGGCCTCTAGTCGCGTGCTGGTGGCTTTATGCCAAACGAGCCGAATTATGCGCTTTACTCTCCTGCGGCGATACCCCAATGCGATGATTTTCCAGCTCGATATCCACCATCAGTCGCTGAATTTAATTGCAAGACCGGGGAAAAACAACAGTAGGAAAAAAGCTAATTACGCATGGTTTGAATATCCAATATTTTTTTTTGGGAAGTCTTGGATAAGGTGATTTTAAAGTAGAGCAGTTACCGACCTAACCTCAAAACAGGAAAAGCATAAATAAAAAATGATTGAAACATTTTTTCAAAATTCGCGCTTTGGAAGGGTGATTCTACATAACATGTACAATGTTCAAAAAATTATCGTTGAAATTGGTTCAAAATTAAATAATTTAATACCCGAAATAATTTATTTTTGGTAAGAGAAAATAATTTATTTCGGATAATTCTCGGTTAATTTTGAACCAATTTCATCGATATTTTTTTAAGGATTATACATCGTATGTAGAATCACCCTCCCAAAGACCAAATTTTGAAAAAACATTTCAATCACTTTTAATTTAAACTTTTATTGTTTGAAAAACTCGGTCGGTAACTGTTCTACTTTAGAACCCTCTTAATTCAAATTTTTTGTTTTCTTTTTTAAAATAAGTGAGACAGTAAACGATCTAGATTTGTTTATACCTATTATTGTTCGTGTATACATTGTCGGCTGTTAATTTTAGTGGCAAGAACTACGTAAAAAACTGCATTTGGTATGGTATTACTGAAATGATGAAATCTTGTGCAAACTTTTTATATAATCATTATTGCATTTGTCGTCGTAATTCTTCTTGTTGTTAATTACAAAAATAAAATAGAGGGTTTATTTTAAGAAAATACATTTTTTTTTGCATAAATGCCAACAACAGGAGAGACTAGGGAAAACCGGACCGTTTATATTTTTTTCAAAATGAGATAATTTTAATAAAAGGGATTATACGCTGAAGTATCACCCATAGTATTCGCATTATTTAAAGAAAACCGATAAACTCCTGCACGCCCATGGTGGAAAGACCACTGTAATTTTATAATAAGATGTCATAAATTCTTAAAAGTAATGTAAATATTTTGTTATATTCTTTTACCCTAAATATTACAATGTTACTTCTTGTTTCTGTTTCAGGTATGTCTAAAAATTGTTATACATTCATATAATGGAAACAGTACATATCGATTATTACTCTTCTACCGAATAGTTTATGATGTTTGTGCCGTAATTATGGTAAGTGATATTTGTTGTCGTTTGATGATATGATTTTATCAACATTATAAGTATAAACTTAACAGAATTTTTTATCGATAAACATCTTTTTTAAAATCATGATCTTAAATCATGTCTGACTATCGACGAATTGTTTCACTTCGTTCTGTACTAAAAATGATAATTTTAATTTCTTTTAAACCATGATGGAGTTTTTCATGATATGATAGAGAGAATAATGTCGTTACTTATTACTACTCCACGTTAGGATATAATTTTTCCAGTAAATAAAATATTCCCAGAATGCATTTCAGTATTACAAAAATGTAAAAATATTTAACAATTTTTCTAGAAGTTGATCAAGTTATTTCATCAGATTCGAGATTCATCATTTTAAATCCTGATAGCCTTATTCTATTGGATCGAACGAATTAATTACCAACACGCCGGTTTATAATTACAGCGACCTTAGAACGCGAACATACCCATTCTCATTATCACACTCTGTTCCAGGTTGTAATTTAAACGCACCCGATTAATATGACCCAAGCCTACTCCCGTAACTATGCGCATCTAACTTTCAAAGCACCCGCCTCTCGCCGTTAGCGATAAAGGGTTTGCCTTCCCCGGCCTTTCTATGTAAATATCGTATAGCGCTCATCATTTTGCAATCCGTCGTGGAGATAATTAATCCTTTAATTGGTGAGCATTGTTGGGAATGCGATCTTGCACGTGTGTGATTGCGGTTTCGTACATAAATATTGATGCTGTGTGTCGGCATTTTAATAAGTTTCGAAACTAATCTCGTCGATATCGTCATTTTCTTATCTTGAACATGTTCAATTCTTATGCAATTCTGTTGATAATGTTATTTCCTAACCTTAAATTGTACATTAAAAAGTAATGAAGTTTATTATTAGTTATATCAACTTTTTTCAACTTGGAGGTTTTGAAGCTTTTTTTTTTGAAGGAATGTTTTTTTTTATAATTTGAGCTTCGATTATAGGTAATTCTACATACAACATCCCAATAAACATTTGGAGACATAAATATCTAAAAGATATCTTTTAGACGTCCTTATTTAAAAGGATATCTAAAAGATGTCTTTTGGAAAGATGTGTTGCATGCATAAGACATCTAAAAGATGTCTTTTAGATATCTATTCGACATTTTTAAGATATCTTGCCAGGATCGCAAGATATCTTTGAGATATCTTCAAGACATATGTTGAATCTAGAAAAAAATCGATATAAATTGAAGATTCAACAAAAATTCATTAGTTGATTAAATTTTCTTTTACCGAATATTTTTGAATTACTTTGAATCCTTATTAAATTTCGAGGTTAGGATCAATGGATTCGAATAATTAACAAATATTTGAAATTATTTAATATTGTTTTCTCGAATATTTTTTTAATTCCTTTTATTTTCTTGAGTATCAAGAAAGGATTCAGAAGAATTAAAACAATTAAAAATTTGAATTCTTTCTTAATCCCTTTTCGTTTGCTGGTGTCCAGATCCTGTCATTAATCCACCACGAAACCAGCAAACCGATTCAATTCGTGCTGTTTGTTTAAATATTAATTCGTTCTAATTTGACAATGTACGAGAACAATTTTATCAATCGTGATTTATTTCAAAATTTTAATCCCAACGAATCCAGGGATTTGCCTACAAATTTTTGTTGTCATTCCATTGAGTTCAATACGAGGAAAGTTTTATATCTGTTTCATTCCATAATTTCAATTCGACTGAATCCAATTCAAATCGAATACATTTTTACATCCATTTTATTTTTCGAATTCTGTTTTAAGAAGTTTAATACGAAAGTATCTATTGGACCAATTTTGAAATGGACTTATTCAAATTTTGAAGAATTAAACATTGTACACGATTCGCTAGGATTCATTCGAATTGAATTGAAATCGCCCAGTTTTTAATCCCGTCGTATTAACTTGGATGTGACTTTAGGGTTAGTTGTAAATGGCAATAAGTAGTAGGTTAAGGAAAGTATTTCGTCACGAAGAGGATTGAAACAGATTAAAACGACAAATTTTGATTCTACCGAATTTTTTTTGGACAGAACGACCTCGAAATCGTGTGGGACATTTCGATTATTTTACCGTTTTTGAGAATTTGAATAATGAGTCCTGGGCAAAAGAAAAAATAATAGCCTTGAGCAATACTAAACCGGTACGTATGCGTACAGACACGAGGAATATTACAACTTCACAGGAATCGGATGATGCAGAAATATTCGTGTCAGATGGAATTGCATGGTATAATAGGGACTGTTGGATTTCGTATCGGCTTCCTTTGATGTGTCTCTCGTGGCGTTCAAGCGGGCAAAATGAGATTCTCAGTATATGTGGTTTTACACAAAGTGATTTTTTTTCAGAACATATGAGGGATTTCGCGTTGACAAAGCTTCGTGTACGATGGGTTTCGTCTTAACTTGGAGATAGTTGCAGTCGACTGGTACGAAAATAACAAAATAAGTCTATCGTACATCCATGACTTTTCGTTACAAAGAAATTGATACAAATATTGTTTGATGTATTCTATTTCTATTTCATTGATATTGTAATAACTTTTTAAAATGGAATGGTTATTCGACCATCGACAACCGATTAGTATTATTGAAATTTCCATAATTTATAATAAATTTTGTAAGTTTTGGCCCATCGTCATGATTCATCATGGTAACCTGATCACTTTGAGACAGTTAGAAAACTTAAAATCCCTACAAAGCGATGATTATTATAGTTTTACTTTCTGAATGCTATAATCACAGCAAGTTGCTTTGCACAACTTCAACAGTGAAAAAAATACTTTTTAAATTAAAGACGTTATCATTTGCGAATCAAGGACGATTCGCGCTCAGACGTTGTTTGCTTGTATAGGTTGGCACAGGGTAGCTCCTCAGTTTATAGGTTATGTTTTACGCTATCGCCGCTAAAGTCATTTAAGTTTTGGGAAACAGCTCGGTTGTCTGTTGCCAAGATTTTTATTTCTGATCCTTGCCTTTACGAGCCACGTCGTCGTGCCCGGCTGAATGCATATACGGTTCGTTAAAACAGACCGTCGTCGTAACGGTCTCGTGCGATTTGACCTTTTCCTCAGCTGCAACGCGAGACGTAATATGTACGGCCACGTTACTCGGGCAACAAATGCCGTCATTTATCGGATGATGCGTTTGGCAAATTTCGCTTAGGTTTTGACGATTTCCGCATGTCACGCGAGTAAGATTGACGTCACGTGGTTGACAATAATATATCTCTACTACTTGCGTGCGTACGTGCCCGAATAAATGTTTAATACATACTGACGTCAAATTTGATCATTCAAGTTTTTATTGGTTGAATTAATATTTTCGTTGTAGACCATGATAGATTTTGACGTACAAGGAATAATACGAGGTGTATACCATAATTCCATTTGCCAATACAGGTTATGGTATACCATGATTATTATGGTATGATAGTTTGGCAACCCTGCATGGTGGGGTAAGAGGGTGTTATGAGTACTTTTTGTTCTTATTCTGTCCAACGTTTTATCTCTGCTGATTGGTCGAGGGCGTAAACATTACACACATCAATTCAGTTTCGAAGACGCTACAGAGACAAAGTTCGAAACCGTTTTCCCAGAAGAGTAGCGTTGTTACAAGATCTTCGATCAACATTCGTATACGTTTGTGTAGGTTCTTGAAACGCATTCCCTGTTATCGGTGAACTGTCAAAAGTAGTCTAAGGGTGTTTGAAACTTGTCGGCCAGTTCCAGATTAAACGTAAATAGGCCCTATCTGTCTGCAGTTATATTGTTCTATTGTACAAACTATTGTTTGGAATTTCATGGGTGAAACGTTGATTTAGAATTAAAATTAGTTTCATCGCGTAAGTGCAATTATTAGATTTGTTTTTATTTGAAACTGAATTTGATTCAATATAATCTCCATTCGTAACAAAATGACTCACATGTATATGTAGAAGATGATGTGTCGATGGTGCACTTTTATGATTGCATGTTTGTGTACCCGCTGATCTATACAACGTCTTGCGTACATGTGGACCTGAATTTTGGCGCGAAAGTTTCGATGACAGACGAAATGTCCCTAGCATCCATCCCCGTTTGGCTAGATACGCGGATTTCTCTTTAGGTGGCTTAACGCCAAATTGGCGTAGGAGTCTCTCCGCATTATAAATTGCAACATATTTATAAGATAGATTTTGCGAAATTCGTTTCGAACTCACCAAAAATGAGTTTCCATATATATCCCCCAGAAAGCACTATGCAGTAATATTTTCAACGCGTGATAGGTTTATTTGTTTGAAACCAGTTCAATGAAAACATTTTTAGCAAATCTAAAAAAAAAAAAAATTCAGAAATTTTTTGAAATTATTTCACATTTTGGAGGGAAAATGTCGCGTAATTTTCTTAATCATTGGTAATTATACGTTTTATTTTGCTTAATTATCATATGTTGACTTCAAGAATTAAAACATTTTTTTTTATTTTTTGAAATTTTTGTACATTTATATATTCATTTCTATGCGATCGTATACAATTCCAATACAATTTAGTGGAATTATTAAAATGTTTTAGGAAATTATAAAAAATTGTCACATATAAATATTAATCATTATTGTACCTAAGCTTTTGTGTGTTTTTATAGTCTCTCATTTTCTATTTTCATTAACGTATGCTTTTTGGTTTGCAATTTGATTCTATTTTAAGTGATTGTCATTGTAATCGTGTCTGTTCAGCAGTTAAATAATGTAGGAATGACAGATCCCACGTCGTCCTATATGACGATCGCGTGCATGAAGTCGTCAGCGAACAAAACGACCAATAAGGAATAATCATTACACACAAAGTTTGCTTTTCGATACTTATACCTTAAGATAAAAGGTTTATGCCACTTAAGGAATGATTTTGGAACAAATGATCATTTTTAATTATTGCATCAATTTTGTTTATTTGATGACAAGAAGTTACACGAGTATTGTTGGAATGACCATATGGTTGATTGTTAATCAAAGAATAGTTGCGTCAACCTCAGAAATGGTTTTTGTCAACCGCAGAAGAACTGCTCAATCATTTTTTGCATTAACAATTAACTTAATAAAAAATGAATACTTACATTATCTTTATTTACATTTAATAACATTTTGTGAATATTCGTTTTTTTCCGTTACGTATCAACTTTGTAAATGTTAGTAATTATTTAAAATTAATAAATTCGGAATGCAAGTAGTAATGCGGAACTAAAAAACCTCAAGGTTTAAAGTATGTCTAATAAATCGGTTTTACACGTTATGAATTTCCTTCAGACATTTTTCCAATTTATAATATATGGTAAATTTGAAATTCCTGCAGTATTGAATACGTCGTTAATTAAATTTTTTAATTGAAATGAAAGACTTATGCAAATAATTTGCTATCATCAACGTAATATATAAGTACATTACATAATATGAAAAATATTTTCTGTGCACGTATAGATTACCGGACTATTATTACTCTACACCGGACCGAATATTAATTGGTGTAACTACTTTATTTGCTGTAGTTGTCCTTGCTACTCTCGTTATAATAAAAACTACTTTATTATGACATATTTTATCGCTGAATTCCAGTATAGTTAAAGTCACATTTGTTTATCACATTTGTTATGTAATGTTTTAGCAATATATATATTTATTGCAGTGGTAATATAATAATGTATGTGCAGGAATATATACTGATAGTTTCTTCAAGTACATGCACCTATCATCTATACGTCACATGAGATCATCCAACTTTTTTATAGCTAAAATGACACAAAATGTTTCGTTGTTGTTTTTATTTTAATGAAATTGCGAATTTCTGCTTTATCGACAGTAAACAAAATTGATTATATAATTTTTGCAATTTCACGTAATTACAAAGATATTCTTATAACGTTAAACACTTATTGATAAACCCAATATCGTCAATCACTGTCAGTAACGATGACCACCCACAAAATTGATAACACCAATAAGGAAACGTAACAATTCATATATATTACAAATCTAGTGGTTCTCCCCTATTTGCAACACTATCGACACTATACACTCATGCGTCTTCCAGCTATAATAAACCGGGCTTAGAAATAAAAATGCCGCTTCGGTATAAACATGCCATTTTAGGACTTTTAGGTCGGTGTAAAAATCGCCAACAATAGTCGGCACTTTTTGAAGTGATTTTATCATATCCGCCTACATTTTCCGCCTGCAGCAATGCTGCAATTTGAATTACACAGAAATTCATTGATCTTACCGAATAGTTAAATATAAACATGGGTGTTACTAAGATGAGAATGATAAGAATGGAAAGATTTACATTCTACGACAGAAATAGGATTCAAAGTGATAGAATTCGCTTTCAAAATCTATACTTTTCAAAGCTAATGAGTAGAAAATTATTTCGCGAGTCAATACATTTTAATTTGGTTACTTTACGTTTATTTCAATTTCTGCAACGAATAATAATCATAATACTATAAAAGGTTCAAAAATGCGTTTTATTTTTACAAATTGTTGATTATTTAGACAACAATTTGTTGCATTCTATACGAAATTTTTATTGTTTCTAAATAATTTCTAAGTGGTGCAATTGCCACTTGGTCACAAATAGGTGGTCATAATCAGGTCGTAAAAATCATCTAAAATTTTCCTATTTTTTCAAAATGTTTATGTAACTGATGACTACTTTACGAATACCTAATTATGACCAAGTGGCTATTACACTATACTTCCTGAAATATCCAAATTATCATGGTCTAACCATGCAGTTGGACCACATGGAAGAAACAACCTTTGAGAGTTAACTTAAAATAAAGGGGCTAATTAACTAAGGGGCGCCACATGTACATTATTTTAAAAGTTTTATAATAATGCAACAATGAAACTATATAAAATCGTAATATTATCCCTGACTTTAAATAATAGACCATTTCTACTGAACACACCGGAAACGAAGAACGGACTTTAAACGTTATTGTAGTCCGAATTGATTTTAAATATGATTGTTGAAATGAATGTAGCGGAATTTCCTTTGCGCACCAATTTTTATCATCCGGTGGTGTGAGCCAAGTCGACAATCGTATATCCTTTACCGAAATATCGCCTTATCCGAAAATGGGTCAAAAAGTGGAAAGTTCAATCTTATTTCGTCATTTTCGAAAAGAATACACTGGCATTTTTCATTGTCTGTTTATCGAATGTTCCATATGGCAGATATGATACTGTTTATCACGAAATTTTAAAGTTTTTTACAGTATTATTTATGTGTCGAAAATGACTCTTTGTAAAATGTTGTTCATTGGAAATGCTTTTTTTAATTAACAAATATTTTTTTCTTCGCAATAATTAAACAACGATAAAAAATTAAAATACGCAAAATAAAAATGTAATTTTGAAAGTTATGAAATTGAATCCTATATACAAAAAAATTTTTGATATTGAAGATATTATTGATTTAAATAAAATTCAAAATTGTTTTGATAAAAATAAAACTGAAGTAACCTAGTGATTGTATTATTAATTAATATCGTCGGCTCACAAACAATTACATTAATTTGAAAATAAAGCATATTTTCATTAGTTTGATCACATTCCAAGAATAATCCATTTTAACATTGTTATCACGCTGATACGGCGGCTGGTCAGTAAAATAGACAACAATTGAAAAATTAATTCTTCAATTGAATTCAATCGTAATTGTTAGGATTTACGTCGCTTTCGTGACATTGAACAGAGCCGAACCGAGGAATTACATTTTAACTAAGATAACTTCACTCAATAAGTCAATAACAATTATTTTTTATCAAGGGCGGTACAAAAAATATTCTGTTATTTCGAAGTCCGAAATGAAATCACACAAAAGAATATTGAATAAATTAAATATTTATCAATATATATATTTTTGAAATAATAGAATTTTTTACATTGGTAGAAAAGAAACCAATTTTAAGCTCAGTCTCACGTGGGATTATTTATTAGAGAAAATATCAAACAGTCTTAGAAATATATCGAGACTTAGAAATATATACATGTTAGAAATAAACAAATATCAAAGATAAAAGAAGTTAACAATATCGTTATAAAAATTAAAAGAAAATGATAAGAATTTACTGATTAACAATAATAAATATACTAAAATTAATAAAATATTGTCAATGAAAGATAATAATGGCGAAACGATGAATAGTTGAAATTTCTTGACAATGAAAAGAGAACAGATCGCATTGTAACAAAAATGAACATAAAAGTTAAAAATATAGTCAATAAAAATTATAATTGTCAAAAATGCTAAAAATGTACACATATACCATATAAAATCCTAGTTTTTTTATTGAAGCAAGTAATAATAATTAAAAAGGATAAAATCAGACAAATTAATAGTAATACAATGTTGACAACGAATGAAAATATAATAGTCATAAATTGTCAAAATTAGTGAAAATTTTGGTATAGTATTGAAAGACTATCAATAATTGACGTAAATTATGAAGTAAATATTTTCGTATTGTCGTAAATTTAGAAAAATTACCAAGCTATGAGAACTATCAAGACAATGGAAAAAATGATAAGTCCAGTTAATTCACAGATATTAATAATTGCCGTATTAGACAATTCTTGTAAAGTATCTGTTGTCAAAAATTGAAGTTGTCCATCAACAGAACCTACCGTTGAAAAGCTACAAATCACATAAGCATATCTGCAAATTTAACATCCATCATTTATGCAATTAGTAATGGTTAAGGAGTTACAAATTGGTCATATGCTCGAAATCCCTAAATACTTTTGGATTAGTTGTGCAGAGATGTTCCATCGGATTCTTTAATCTTATCACGAATCGTGTACTGCCAGGATTCTCCAATTTCTTCTATTTTCGGGTATAGTCTATTATGGTATATAGACAAATTATTAAGTCAATTTCAAATTTCTAGTGTATTCTTGTTTCTTAATATTTTTATCGATCGCAAGATAAACATTGATTTTGAGAGTTATCCCTATATTCCTCAAAAACATTGCTTACTCGGTTTTCATGGATTTCTAGTTTTTACAAACAAAATAGATCGTACAGGTTTCAAAGGATTTTCTTTATAATTTTTTACGTTCACTGGAGATTCGACTTTCTCCTAACTTCCGTTACAAAGTGGACATATAAAAATGGATGATCTTCAGAAAGCTTAATACGAGAACTTCAGCGCGTGAAATGGAGGGAGAGAATTGAAGTTTTTTTATAGTCGTCATTCCGTTAGTTGCTGTAAAGTTTAATTGCAGCTATATTTTCATGGACTGTCACGAGCGATAAACCGCGTTTTACTATGCCCTTCAATTTTGCAAACATCCGGTTGACTGCTCTTTGAGACATTTTTTAAAGCGATTAATTTTTTAGAAATAAATCTGTAGAATTCATGAAGGTTACTTTCTTAAATGATTCCGAATATGTATTGATAAATAGGATACGAAAAAGTATAAGATAAAATGAACAATGAATAAAACAGAGAATAATGGCAGTAAACAGAAGGAAAATGACATTTATCATTTTAAAGTGATTTTATAATATTGTAATACAGTTGTAACATTGAAAAAATTAAAATACGTAAATATTGCTTTTTTCGTTAAAATCGTAAATATTAAGTGAGTTGAGGAATCGTATATGGGCATGTCCAAAAAGCATGTGACAATTGAATTTGATATCGGTATGAAAATTGAATAAAGTGGACGATCAGATGTCCATCAATTTATACCCTTGATAACGTCGACGAATTTCATTAATGCGACATGAGGGAAATTCAGAATTGTAAAATTTGCACATTGCAATTGCGTATGATGTTTACATCATTTCGAAATTTCCTTATTATTAACGAGAAACATTCAGTATTAAAAAAAGTAAAAAAATCATAAAATCATTCGTTTTTTTTGCGATCATTGAAGTGGAAAATGTTACATTTAAAGGTGACTAGTGCGAACCCCGAATACTGACGCAGAGAGGGATTAAGTGATCTAAGTGGAGCATTTCAATGAAACTAGCAAATTTGAATAAAGAACAACTCGAGGAAAGTTCTATTCTATTGCTGATAGATTTCGACGCGTCTTCGACAAAGTTTGCAGAGTTAACCATCAAAACTTTGATTGCTTCCCAGAGAAATTGTCGTGCGATATTTTAATACCTTGTACACTCGGAAAAATCACGGTGACGGAATGTTTCGATTTTGTTTCCTGATCCGTGTTTGGTTAGTGTAAACAATCGGGTTACAAAAAATTGAATTAAAATGAAGCATTGCTAAAACTGTAGCAGAGCAATAGATAAAAAATCCCCTGAAAAAAGTCTCGAGTGATTACAGAACTTTTTATAGGAGATGATATAAATTTTTTTTTAAAGCTTATTGATACGTTACATCAGAAAAGATCCTTTGTGCTGCCCTTTATCGCAAATCTCGTGTACTTGTCACCATAGGCGACAGCTGAACAATGAATGAACGAACGAATAATCTACCTGCGGTATGTGCAATCCTCTCCTTTCGTCTGACATATCATTCCTACTTTCTCTGAAGGACAACTTAATAACCCAGTATGTATACATATATCATCTGAATTATAATAATCAACCAGAGTTCGCCGAGTAATTACTTTTGCTTTATTTACACGGACGTAAATGTTGGTGATAGCAGCAGTTTATCAAATTGTATATTGTGCTCGTATTTCAATGCATGTAGATATATAATGAATTGACACAACCATAAAAATCATTGTGTCAACTAATATATGTGAATTGTACTAAGTTGCTTCTTCAGTATCGAGTGACTGTATTAATTGTAAATTTCAATTTTCATTTAGTCTTTTCCTAAAATAGATGAAAAGTGCATTTGAAAAACTTGCACATTTATTAAAACAATCGATTTTAATCATTCCAATCCATGTGATTGTTTCGACAAAAAAATAGAATGTATTGAGAAAGAAAGGAAAGTATTGAATTCTTTCTAGTACTTTTCAGAACTTTGGTTTATATATTCGAGATCCAGGACGAATGGAAATACGTCAATTCCAGTGTACGATCAAAATCGGCCTTTTGTTGAACAAATGCAATTAAGCAAGTTAAAATAAAATATATATACTTTTACAAGTGTTTTAATATCTTATTTCAAAAAGCGATATGTCGATTTTAGAAAATTGGTTGATGCAATTTTTGACAAAAATTAGAAATCTATTTAAATGTCATGACAAGAAAACCATTTTCTTGCAAATTGAAATTGAAACAGAGACGATAAATATTTAGGTATTTAAAAGCCTTGCTTGAAATTTGTACAGGTCCTTTTACTCCTAAATATGAAATATTAAATTCTTAGCTAATTTTGAAAATAAAATAAACACAGTCAAAATGTCTAGTACACAGTTAAAAATGTCATGAAATTTAATGTACTGTATACATTCATTTTCTCAAAAGAATATATCTATATATTCCAAGTTTTTTTTTTACAGTGTAAGTATAAAAGTAAAAAAAGAGAAATAATATGAAAGATCGTTAAAAATTGAGACTATATGAGTTTACAAATTCTATTGAAAAATATTCAGACATTACCAGATAACTTGCATCGGAAGATTGTCAATAGTATAAGGCCAAGTCAAGACCTATCCATTACTCATTTAAAATTGTTTCAAAGTGAAAAATAGTAAGGTTGTGTTAGACGTGGTTTACTATCTGAATTGATGGAGTAGCATCGAAAGGATTTCCGATAAGTGAAATTTCTTGTCTGTGATTTACAGTTTCGAGAAAATCACAATTTACTTCTTTCAACAGACAATTCTTCGAGGTTAGAACTCTTCTGTGCCTGGCATAAAAGTCGACTTTTTGACAAATTGAATTAACCTTAATTTTCACTATTTGTGATCCAATCGTATTTTCACTATACTTTGTTGGAATTTTAATTCTTCATTCTTCGAATTTGATTTACATTCAATACAATAAAGGAAAAGTTGAAAACCGAAATTTAAGAAACAAAATTTTAAGTTGTTACATCTTACATTGAGAAATAAAGCATAAGTTTTATCCTTTTCTAAGTGTACTTACTTATGATGCATCTTAAAATAATGTAAAACGTCAAATTGATATAATAATGTACATAGAGAGGATATGAAATATTTCAAATTTACACAATCTGTGATTTTCATATGTTGAATCAGAGCATAAATCATACAACTTAACGGATTCATTACATTGCAGCGTAACTGAGCTCCTCGAAACTACGTAATTAGCTTGCAACGCTCTTGTTCTTAGTGTGGATTGTTCACTTATCAATGGCTTTGGGAAACCTAATATTGAACTTGGCACTAAGTAATCAAAATTACGACTTCACCTTCAGAAAAGTTGTGATTTACATTTTTTTTTATTGTTACGTGCTACAAATTATTGCTGTAAACATTTACTTGCTAACTTAAATAGATCTCATAACTGGGTGAAATTATGTCCTTAATTTCATATTAATTTCATATTACGCTTAATAAACAAACAAACAAACAAAAGATTTCGGCAGTACGGATCGATATTTTGTGACTTCAAATTTAATTATAGATATTAATTACTAATTAATTAATTATACAAAATGGCTAATGATTTTAAAGATAATTGTAACTATAATATTAATATTAAAGAAGGTGTACAAAAGGCTATACCAACAAACATATAGACATATATAAGTGGCTCAAATACAAAATTTTAATGGAAGCAAACATTGTTAAGTACCGATTAAATTAATTAAAATTCAGTAATAATCGTTGAGAGAAATTGATAAATATTTATAAATAACACCAAAAGAGTTCATAAAAATCTCTATCAATTTTCTTTTTCTTTAATTTTTCTCTAATATTCAAAGTGCAAAGTGCTTTCATAAAATATAAGAACAATGCTACTTTTCAACGTCTAAATAAAATAAAAAATAATATACTAACCATTTTCTCCAAAGCTCTCCAAAGTTTGGCCCTCATGCCATAATCTCAGGATATTAAGCTGACATTATCCTGTCGTCTTTTACGCTGCTTCTGACACAACCACTAAAGATTTGTTCTCCACTGACAAAACAAAGGATGTGTTACACAAATGAAGTATAAAAGATTCCAGGAAAATACAGCTAAAAGCTTCAAATTTGATGTTCAAAACAAAACACGATTTTATCGCGCGTATTTTTTGAATATATTTTTACAGATTAGAATTTTGATAGATAAAATAATATTCTATTGTGACTAAAAAGATAATTGAATTCTTATAAAATTTCTTCTCTTGTTTTAGACTTGTATAAAGTATACATCCATGTCTGAGTAGTGTGCCTTAAGTATTAAGCGCGTTGCCAGTTCGTATATACTACAAACAGTTTCGAAAAGTTTGAAGACTTCAAAAGTCAGGAAATTTGAAGTAGGCTTTATACTAAAATTTCGTCAAGTTAGATTCCCCCTTTCGTATATAATTAATAATGAAAATTTCATGATCTTAAAAAATACCTTAATTATAATATTTAATTCATTTTGTTTATAATAATTATAAAAAAACATTATGATATAATTTTCAATAATATTTTTTTTAAGTTTCAAGACACGAGACAATATAATATGGTATTTATTTATTCATTATTAAGTTTTCGGTTTACGTTTCGGCCACTTTGAAACTCCACTCTTCAGAATTTATTTTGATGTTATTGATGAAATAACATTCTAAATAAACGGACATTTTGTTGAAGTGGACTTAATTTGTCAATTTGCGCTGACTTCGATCAATATTAAAAAAGACATCTCCTCAGTGTCGACGAGCTTACGAACGGTAATGAAGCAAATTGCAGTATTTGCGAAACGTCGATAATTGAGCTGTCCCGAACGTAACGATAAATTGGAAAGAGTTGCAGTAAAAATGTAACAAAGTTGCTGTAAAACAATCTCTGTAGTTTTACAAATGCTTAACGATTAAAGAATCTACGTAAATGCAACGTATCTGTAATGAAAAATAATTTATTTCGAATAATCCTCATTTAATTTTGAACTAATTTCACAAGTTTTTCATTGGATGGATTGTATATGTTATATAGAATCACACTTCCAAAGCCGAAATTTTGAAAAATAAACCATTTTTAATTTAAATTACGCTACGTTTAATATTTGACAATTATAAAAAACTAATTAAAAATAATTAATTTGAAGTTTTCGTCTTACAGCAGAGAAAAAAGGGAAGATACTCTGACAATTTTTGCTCATTTATAATTGTTCATGTATGATTTAAACCTTATTTTTTCTTAATAGATTTCAAATTTTTTATTACAATCTTGATACAGTATTTGCGATGAGAAATACATTGTACATCTATCATTGACAATGTATAATTGGCTCATGCACACTGAAAACAAATTTGTTATTTGCAAGTAAATATTTACTTGAATTAAGAAAAGATTTTCTTGAATCAAGTAAGATTTACTAAAAAGAAAGAAACACATTCGTAATTCAAGTAAATTTACTACATAAATATTTACTTGAATATAGAAAATTTTTTGTTCAGTGTACGCATCGCACAAGGAATTGTACAAAAAGCTCTGTATCAGATTACGAACATACGTCTGTAAACACAAACATTGAATTCCCATATATAATAACATCGTTTTAAACTTGCAAAAGTAATCAAAACCGCGATATAATTTCAGCGATTCCAATTCGTGAAGTATGGAATATTTTTATTTTCACTTTGCATTTAACAACGAACTTTACGGCCAAAAACGAATCGCAAAAGTTATAAGGACAGAAACGGCACATCACATAAAACAAATTACGTCACAGTGTGCCCGACCGTAAATCAGAGCAGTCGTGCGTATTTAAGAACGTTCCTGCAGACCACTGAAACCTGTTTATGTGAGCATTGTTTCAATTTAAACTCCGTCGCCAATAGACTCGAAACGATTTACTGCCATCGTTGCTCAAGGCAGTTCGTACCCAGTTTGCTAGAGTGTGCAACGGCGATATTCACAGGCCGTTGACTTCGAAAATTGTATAGTTTTTAGTATAGAGGATGCTCCTATATAATATTTCTAAATGTAATATTTTTCTGCATAATACACCTCGTAATTTTACAATTTTTAATGAAACAGCGATAAACCGATAGAATGTCGATATAAAATATTTATACTTTACTAACAAATTAATCAAGTAAAGTGGTGGAGTGAAATCGGACGGTATAACACCTTATTTGTCTTTGTTTCGTTTTGTAACAAAAGACAATTGTAATTTGCCCAAATCTAATTTTAGTAGAATTTGATTCATTTTCTTAATCAATGCCATGTAATGTATTGGAGTATTATACACTACTGCTTAGAACAACTGTAACTGTCGTAATTCGGGTATCAAAGATGAATTGCTAAACTTTATCATACCTCATCGCATCCATGTAGTGCATTGCAATCGCTGTAAACGATCTGATGATAAAGTACTTAATGTCACGACTAGATGGAAAAATAGTATTATTAGGTTAACCATACTGTAATTGATACAATTATTCTCCTGGTCCACAAGATCAAAACTCCGTATTATCATCAGCATCATCAACTTGACCATCATCATCGACATCGTCCTCAACATCCCTATCGTATTCATGTAATCGCGACAGAATTAATCACTCCAATTTGACTGATTTTAATGACGATTTAATGATTTTTCGTGGCCATCAGACACAGTCTTAGTTCTCGTGTCAAATATGCAATGCGAAACGTTGCACTAATTAATTTTCTTAATATTCCATATTTACCATTTTAACATTGACGCAAAGCAACGCAACAAAAACGTTGGGAAATGCAAAGTTATATACGCGAAAACTTCATCTCCCGGAAAGCGTTTCTCGGAATGAATATTTTCTGGAGTTGAGGTTGAGAATTTTTATAGGACTGGGTCTGGAGAACGAAATGGGTCAAGAGGCAAGGGAGTTTATAGAAACTAGGAACAAAATGTTTAAAGCATCCGCTTAGAGGGACGTCTAACCTACATTAACGCGTACTTTATCGACCGATATAAATGGCGAACGGCTGGGAAAAGTACGATTATTAGCACAGACGTTTACCATTATGGATAAGATCAATACCCGGTTATGGAGCTGCCTTCGAAGATGTCCCTATGGGAAAATGATTTGTTCTTTTTTGGGGGTGGTAATTATGGTGCAAAAATAAATCTTCTTTGAAAGTACGAAAATTAAGAGCAGTTTTTCAAACTATGTTATGATTTTGGTTTGGATTCATTAATCGATAAATGTAATTTGAAAAAGTTAACAAATAGTCATATGTTGGCAGGATTTCTCGCATATAAAACGTAACGTTTCTTGCAAATGAAGCGGGCGGAAATTTATTGTTTCTCATCTTTTTATGTATCTGTTTAGTCGACATAAAAATATCGACCTTTCAAGGATCAACTGCTAATATAACAACATAATAATAATAAATATATAATATAACAATGGCCCAATTATCGCCCTAGTACACAAATATCTTACTTCAAAAAACGAATTCAAATGCTAAAGAAACTTGTTTCGCATTTTTTCAAATGTCATTCTGATATAGCTGAAAATGCGGAAATTTCAATGTAGAAAGGAGGGCAATAATCTACTTATTAATTCTACTTCGATACGCGGAACATCGTCATATAATATATACATATATATATATATATATATATGGGTATATATATCATCGTTAGTCAAAACCGCGTCACCGCGAATTATTACCATTCCACTTGGGGTACTTTACATCGGTATCAGGATTGTACGTGCATGTATTACATCACGTGTGGATGGGCGTATATATGCCCGTGTGTATGGCGCACTCGAAATTCAGTTATTTACTAAAGCCTCACGTATATGCTTGCTATCAGCACGCATACGTGCGTCTACTGCATAAAAGAATCTGGGGTGAAAGAAAACTTGGAGTAAAATATGGCGACACTAATAAATGCAGTTAAGACGTTATGCAGGGCGATATTTCATTCGGCGGGATTTACGAGTTTTCGATCTGACTGACATTAAAGATGTAACATGCGACAAGTTCGGTATGACGTGTTCCGTCAAATCATTCTTGTTATAGGCGAACATTCCAGTCTATATTATGAAAATATTGAACGTATATTTTTGTTATTAATATTGTTATATGTATTTTTAATACCATACTTAATAGTTTTTCTAGAAAATATTTTATACTATAATTGTGTACAATTACATTGTACGACTACAATAAGTAACAGAAGATTGTTGTTTGTGTAAATCAATACAAAATTTAGACTTTAGAAGGGACACATTGAAAATTGGTAATAATAAAGAAATACAAACAAAAATTAGTCAAACTTGACCAAAAGTAGTCAAAATTGTTATTAGGGTATACCCTGGTAGAAATTCTGTCCAGTTTTATTGGATACAGTCCATTTTCTGGCTGAGTTAAGTGGTTTAAAACTGTGTACAGCAAAAATGCCCACAAACTAGACACACTAGACACAAATAAGCAAACTAATTTTTTTTGTTACAAAACTATCTAGATATTGCACAAAATGAATGTATTTAAACTGTCCACAGCTTTGGCTAAAAATCTTGCCTAATAACTGTTCAGCAAAATTATTCAAAATATGTATAAAAATATCCTGTCTAATTACTGTACAATACAATTATTTAAATATATGCACATAACATAAATGGGTAAATGTTACGTACATACTGTCCAGTTAAAATGAACATATTAGACAAGATCTAGGTTAAAAACTGAACAAAAAATGATTAGCATATTAGTTTTAAATATTAGGAATATTTGTAGCCAAAAACTGGACAGAAACTATCCAAAAATTATCTACAAAAGTTATCTAAAAAATATCCATACAATCGATTGTCCACAAACTGGCTAGTATACGTTTAGTATAAGTTTATTAGCCAAAAATTGGGCAGTATTTAGGCGCAATTTCTACAAATGGTTAGTACATATATTTGTTGAGTTTGGTTGTTGTTGCAAAATGGTGATCCTGTATAGTAACCGTCGAGTAGTGACAAAATTACTTTTTTATAAGGATATTCTTTTTGATATATCGAAGACGATGAGAAAAAAAATCGTTCAAACAGTGAATAGCTACGATGAAATCGTCTGACTTTGCATTAATGAAAGACTTTAAGTTCTATAAAAAAAGAAATAATTTATTCATTAATTGATACTTTTTTTGGAACAAAAGAATTGTATATTCCGTTTAAATAAATATTCCATTATGGATATTAAATTATATGTTTTGATCGAACTATCGCATGTTCTTCGTGTAAAATGTACAAAATTAATTCACAATGACAAACCATATATATTGCGAACAAAGTTAGAGTGAGTACTTTGATTTGAGTCAATGTTTGAGAGAAAGAGAAGACAATTTCAAAGACTCTGAACATTTCCAAAACGACTACAAGTAATAAAAGATTGTTGTTTGTGTAAATCAATACACAATTTTATAAAACATAAATAAATAAATAAATAAATAAAACATAATTATAATTTATAATAAACAAATAAAAACAAAAATTGTTCAAAGTTGACCAAAAGTCGTCAAAACTTTTAATTATAAATCAAATTACATTTTATAAAAAATAAATTTAATAAAAACAATCGAAATTTGATAAAAAATAAATGTTAAAAATGACCAAACATACAAAAAATAGATAGAAATAAAATAACAGAACTTCACCAAAATTAGAAATAAAGGCTAATCAAAACTCAAAATAACGAGAAACGAAATTTTATAAAAATATTTCTCTACAATAATTAAAGGTTGCTTACAAAATCGGATAAAACTTGACGTAATTTCAAAACGAAGACGAACGTTCTGAATTCCTTTTAGAAAAATTTAAGCTTCTGTGTAAAAAAAAAAAAGATTTCACTCTGTCAAGAGCGTTATTTCACTTTTCGAGCAGTTACAAATTAATTTTTTTTAAACAGTGGCTCAATTTTCACTAAGAATGTAGAGAAAACATCTACTAAAAAAGAGATAAACAATAAAAGTAGATAAATAAAAAACAAAATTCAATAAAAAGAAAATCCACTATTATAACAATATTTTCAATAGTTTGTAAAAATGTTAACAACAAAATGTTACACAATAAGTAAAAGCTGTTAAAAGTAAAAATCATTAGGTCAATTAAAACTAAGAAAATTATCAAACACGAATGAATACATAAACTTACTGAAATATCGTGCATAATATAAAAAGCAATATTTGTCTTGAAAATTTGTATTTTAATCTATATTTATTTGTATTTAATCTATATATAATACTATATTTGAATCTGGAATTTTCTAAATCGAGACTCCATCTGGTGACATCTGCGACAAATGTAAACCTATTGACACTGTTTCCTGCTATCGCCTACTTTTCAGTAAGCACAGAAATGGTTGTTCAGTTGTCAATGGTTATTGAACGCTTTCGATGAAACGACACTTTTTTTTTAAACAGATGCATAATAAGTTTTGCCTCGACTAATCGAAGGAGGATTATCCGCTGAGATTCTAGAATTTCATTTATCGTCAAAACTGCTGGGTATGAAAAATTATTATTAATTAATCAAATAACTAGAATGCCCGTAGAACTTTCAATATGCAATAAAAATATACAGTTTGCAAACGTGAAATATTGTTTCATTGTTTTTAAAAATTGCATGTCGTGTATTTTTGTTTTGATTTTTAGATTGTCAAAAATAACAAGAATGAATGATCTATAGTGTGTGCAATACCTATCTTTGGACAATTCAGGTTAAAGGGAATATAGCGAACGCTCTAGTTGCTTTAAAGTGCGGGTGGTCGAATAATACGATTATTTTAGGTGTAGAAGTCGTTATAATTATTTCCTATTTGTCAACTATGGTGTAATATATGATATATATGTATGATTATTGATGACGTCGTGTTTAATAATAGAAAACAGATATAATTACAATTTTATATACTCGCGCGTGTCTTGTGACCGAAAAACCCAAAAACATCAAACTAAATTGAAACCTTGTTAATTCATTTGAAAGTCATTGTAATTTTAATCGTTACGTCATTTTATTCAAAATTAATCAATCAATAATATTCGCAATATATTCAATCGATATGAAAAAAATTACACGAAAACATTTGTCATAATGATGATTCTTATTCACGATCCAGTAAGCCCGGATAAGGGTAACAAAAACATTGGACAAAAGCCAATTGTCTGACGTTTGATAGAACCGAAGATTTCGAAGGAAGAACTTGTTATTAATCATCCCCTTCCGAATATTAAATTGTTTTGCTTCATAATATAAAACAAAAATATAACAATCAATTTGATAAATTATATCGTATTTTCATAATTTCTGATGGTGATTTTAGGCCCATTTTTTGTAGACGTGTTACATTGTTGTATTATGCAAGTAAGAAAATATTCAAATTTGACTGAGAAACTTCAATGTAATTTTATTTTTTGACACGGAATATATTATGGAGACCATAGGTTATGTTTTATTGTGTGACGGGAGGTGAGTAAATATTTAACGTTTGACTCCCGTATATTAATTTCAAAGTATGAAATATCGATTTTCGCTTAGTGGGTCGCTAGTATCCCGGTCTCCCCTATACATTGATTTATGACCAATTTTTCAACAGCAACTTTTTACTCCACAGGTATTCCCTGCGTGAAAAGTTTTGCTCTGGAAAATTGTTTTGAACGAGATTGTACTGATTACGTTTACGACTATATACTTTCAGCAGATTTTTTTCGAAATTACGTATTATATTTGTTGGTGTTGAAACGAAATTTATATATTTCAATTGTTTTTTTTGTTTTTTTTTTTTTTTTTTTTTTTTTTTTTTTTTTTTTTTCTTTAATTTTTTAAAGTAAAATAAATAGGAAATTACACTTTTTTTATCCGTAATAATATGAGTTACATTTTTTTTTTAGTATGCATTGTAAACGAAAATGATTAATTTTATTCGTTATTAAATTGAAAAAATCTGTCGGGAGCTTCGGTAGATATCGAAAAGTAAGTGCATTTAATTCATAAAGCCATCAGGACATAAATAAAATTTTTATTGAAAATAGGTTAAGACATGGATTCAATGCTGACTATGTCAGTAATTTATAATTTAATCATTTAATAATTTCATCATTTAATAACAGTGTCCCTATATTTTTCAATTTTTAAAATGGTCGCCTAAGTTTTAGTATTTCTTTTTTTATTTAATTTTATTTTTTATTTAATTTAATTTAATATTTTTTGATTTAATATATAATTTAATTGTTATGTAATGTTTAATAAAAATATTATTAGTATTTATATTTTTTGTTTGTCTATTTTTATTCCGTTGTTTATAGCATTTCATCCTACGCCTTCATTCCAAATAAATTCGAAACAAACGTTCCATCGGGTTGACTTCACCCAATCAATCCGAATGAATCTAAAGTTGAACCGGAAATAATGGAAATGTGTACTCGAATATCGTAGTTATATCTGCTCATAAAGGTTTTAACATCGCGCGATGATGATTGGAATTCATCGATTATTATCTGAAGCAGGTATTTCAATGATACGTTATGGTAGTATAATGCTACCTCACAACCGGTACGAGTACAATTAAGGACTAATATGAAAGTCGTAACCCTGCCTAAAACGCTAGTCCTATACACTCCTAAAACAATACGCAATGAATAATCGAAAACTTCGAAGTATAAAACAATAGAAAGCAAAGAATTCTTGCATTTTTGTTTTCTAGCATTTCAAATCTAACGACTATTCCAAAATTAATTTCGAAACAGCTTGGCACAGTAAAGTTCAGAACGAAATTTCGAGCAAAACTATTTTCAGAGATACAATTGGAATAATCCGCTTTGTTGCTCTTTGGGGAAGACAGTAATTCACAATAATATCACTTGTATACGGTATGTGTAATCATTATTAAACCGCCTAAACTTGACTGGAAACTGATATTTTCTGAAATTCCCAGCGGATACGTTTTAATCCACCTTCGATAGACACGATAGTTTTCGGAATTGAGTTGGTCGATGAAACAGACTTTTTGAGTTTTATTATCAAGGAATTTTCGTAGTTTTTAATTAATATCTCATTGAACGGGATTGAATGTTATATTTATCACTGTTAATACACAATTTATACGTTTATTTATTTTTGTTCAGTTAACTAAAATAATAAGAATTACAAAAAAAATAGTTGAAACGAGTGTAAAAAGAGCAACAGACATCATTCCTCGATAATCATAAACACAAAACCACAAAGTGGAAACGACGATGAAGGGTTGTAACTCGTGGAATCCTTTAAAGGTCGAATGTACATATCATCTTCTATAAGGTGTGCAAGATTCCGTGACCCTGTGCCAAAGCATACATCTCAAAGAACTGGGGGAAGATCAGTACATGGAAGACTGAACACGAACGGTGATGTAAACTGCAGCATTTCTCGAAATAAACGATTGCGATATACTCGACATAAAAACTGAAAGTCTGATCTTATTTGATAAAATGAGCATCTCAGAGAAAATAAAATGTTTTAATGTTTTAAATAAGAATACTTTGCTTTTTTTAAATTACGATTTTCTGAAATTCTATAAAACAAACATTCTAATGTTATAGAGCTGTGAGTTTGGTGCATCTTGAAAAACTGATTTACTGATTAGGTAATATTTTCTTTTTGTTGATGACATCAAGAAGATAGATCTCTTTTTTCACGCTTGTATCTCCTATTAAGAAGAGCTTTCCATTAATGAAGAATCTATTATTGCTTGGACAAGCAGAACAAACTTGAGATTCATTCATGACATCTGACATCAATCTACATTAGTCGTTATGAATAGGGAAAAACCTCTTTGTCTTCGGTAAAGCTCTGTATCTGTACAAAGATATACTATCGACTGGTTGATCTCTTCCCTCCTGTTTTTCGAATGACTATAATACTGCGGAATAGATTACTTGTTATCTTTACTTTGGATCGAGTAAACTGTACGACATATAGTTGGATCAATTACTTGTTTGTTAGTTGGATATGAATGAGTTGCTGCTATTCATGTTTGTTAAAACTATCTATAAATGTATGCACATTATACGTTGAATAAACAATGTAACATGTACGCATATTTACCTCCATTATCCCTAGTAGAAATTGGGACCAATTTATATGACTATTTTTTTTGGTTCCCATTACTTTTAGTATAGAGGCCCAGAAACTGTCGTCATTTTCTACTGGGGACATTTATAAATGTATAAAAATACATATATAAGTAAGAACCTTTGGTTAATGAATTGTTGTCGAACAAAAAATGTTTACTTATAATATTCATGATATTTTGAATTGTATCATGAATTGTATTAAACCTATATTATTTCATCTTAATATTTTCATCATATTCATATGCAGGAAAACAAGTGCAAATAAAAGTGACAAGTAATTGATAGGCGAAAATTTCAATACGATCGATATTGTTGAATACCATACATGAATCATACTGTATATACATGAAAATTAAATTGGTTATTAAATAAGTTTTGGTTAGAGTAGGTGATCATTCCCACTGGCCATTTCGTCCAAGAGAATTCATGCGCGATAATTATTGACCCTTAATTATAAGCTAACTTCAAGCTACTCCCTGGCGTGGCGCATAATAATATATTTAACCCAAATTCACTGCCTATCCTGCGCTTCGTTGCAGATATGTTTCATTTAGTTATTTGCATACCTAATGGATATAGACATATTATGGTATATGGAGGTTTTATATGCATATATATATTCGAAAAATCGAAGTTGGAAATTTTTGTCTCGTTTTTTAAATAGCTTTGATCGATATACAGCGACCTCAAAAATAGTCCACTACGTCTTTAGCATATTTTTTTTATTCGATGACAGGAGTCGACAAGAAATTGCTGGAAATTGAAGATTTCAGGACGAAAGGAGTTAACACTATTGAAAAAATAAGATTATCGTGTCGCTTCTAAAAAAATACGTAAATAAAAATTAAAGCAGTACCGTGAAAATATACGCTAGCTTTGTGAGGATGGTGTTTCAAACTCGAAAGAGAATTTATGATTTCATTTTTATAAAAGCCATATTCAGGGCAATGTCAAATTATGGTAAAAAAATCAAAGGATTGTGTACATTTTTGAAATTAGAAATAGTTAAAAATTGTAGAGTAATGTTCTCTTACCATTGTACATTTTATAGATATTATTAGTTGTGAATGTTACTTGTTGGGGCATCTTATCAAAATCGCAGCAAACCGAAGATAATATATTTAAAGAATTTTGAAAGGGAATTCCATAAAAATGGATTGTTTACTCTACTCGCCGTAACAAAATATAATTGATGCTAATTTTCCAGCTGAATGGAAGCAGGATTTTATGGCCTCAATACAAGCATACGTAAAAAATGGGTGTTTCTAAATTTGTTTGAATTTAAAAAATTTTGTATGAGTTAAAATGTATTCACTGTAGTTTTTGATACAATTTATTCATATTTGCAAAAATTGTAATTTCTTTTATCGTTTATTTTTTTTTTTTTTCATTTATATATAGTTTATATTTATATATAGAACAAGACCAAACGCATTTTTTTAATAATATAGTCAAAAGTGTAAAATTGAAGTTTTCATCACGAACCATATACTGAAATTATGAACAATACGGCTGTGCGACCGCTGAACATATTACAACTAAATTTGAAAAAAAATAAGATAGGGAGAAAAGAAGAAAGAGATAAAAGAAAGGAATTAAAAAAGGAAAAAAGAAGTGCAGAAAAGAAAATTGACTAAAAAAAATTGAAAAAAAAAGAAAAAAAAAGAAAAGAATAAAAAACAAAGAAAAGAAAACAAAAAGAAAAAATAATAAAAAGAAAAGACCACAAGAAACACACAAGAAAAAATACAACAAGAAAAAAAACGAAAAAAAAACAAAGAAAAAAAAGATAAACAAGAAAGGGAAGAAAGTAAAGAACAGTAAAAGATTGAACCGATAGAGAAGAAAGGACAAAAAAGACATAAAAAACTCGACAAATATTTTCAAATGTCAACAATACAAGTTAATAAGATAATGCGGCTGAGAAAGAGAATTCTAATTCGTCGATACATGGACAAAATTAATAAAGAGCTGATAAAATTTGTCAATTATAAATAATACTATTCGCACCAATTAAGAAGTGTAGGATAATTGCAACCCAACCGTCACCAAATATCTGTAACGTTTTTGAAATTAATAAAAAATTGTTAAAATCTTAATCTAAAGAAATTAAAACGTTTTTGAAACGTTTCAGAAACGTTTTACAAACATCACAGACATGAAATGTTTTAAAAACGTTTCTGAAACATTTCAAAAACGTTACAGACATTTGGTGCCGGTTGGGAAATCCCATGAGACAGAATATGGACTCGAAAATGTCAATGAAAACTGACAAAAATTAAAAACCACGAACAAAAATTAACCCTTTACGGCATAGTGGTAACCCAGATAACCACCTTTTTCATTGACAATTTTGCTTTATATTTATAACGTTTATATAATTATAAAATCAGAATCTTGTTCATATGACATAGTAATTACTGTATAATGTAAAAAAGTCAAATGTACCTATAACGTAAATTTATAAATTGTTTTATAAACAAACAAGTTTGCAAAATAACGTTTTTTTTTCGAAAAAATTCATTTTTGTGTACTATATTGGAGGAATTGTGACAAAACTTTGCTTTCAGGGGTTTTTTGGATCGCTGATTACGAATCTCTCATCAGATTTTAGAAATTCAAAATGGCGGATCCAACATGGCGGACGAATTCGTTTTTTCGCAAAGGGTTAATTAAAGTAGAGAAAATTCACCCAAGCATGACAAACAGTGACGAAATTATCACAAATTGACAAAATTGTCAAAAACTTACGAAAATGACGAAAATGAACTTTTCAACAACTAATTGAAAAAAAAAATAATAAAATGTGAAAAAAGCTAGCAAATATGCCATTGTTAAAAGTCTAAAAACCAAAGCTAACCCTTTTTTTTCAACACCTAACTTTGATAAACACTCCTTCCATTAATTTCAGTGTTTTTTTACGGTCGCAAAACTGCAGCAGTATGCAAACATACGGAACTATATACAGGTTCATTTTTTAATAACTGTCTTCATAATTTTAATAATCCTTTCGCAAGTTTTTAAATTACTAAAATGATACCTGACCAACGCTATATTCTCAGAAAGTTATCTCTTGACATGGCGTGCATTAAACGTGCACAGTAGTAGGACGTAGTCCACTCTATATAAAATATCAGACATATTATCGAAATGGGATCGCATCGCTACTGTGAAATAGCAAGACGAGGAATTCTCACCACCGTGTGGTCGCTCCTGGATTCGCAAATATTATTTGGCCTTATACAGAAAATACAACATCCCGAGGAAGGTGGTTTTAAACGATTAAAGTCGAGACTCAAGGGAGGCCCCAGCTCGAAAGCTGTTAACTTATCAGAGTATGCGACGTGCGTGCCGCGAAATCGTACCGCAACATTCGCGTGCACCGACTTCTCTGTTTATTCGACCTGCAATTACTTGAAAGCTCGAGCTTTACCGGAATAGTACATGGGATATTGTATATTTGCAAGGAGCTTTCGTATGCGCCATTTTCATTTTTGTTAAATATCCATCGTGTCACGCTGATGTAATTGTTTGCTAATGATTTTCTACAACTTTTTATTTTAAATCATAAAAAAGAAACAGAAAAAAATTGTCCGATTGCATTTGTGGGTTTTTAGAACAAAATACTTTTTCAATTTCTTTTAAAGTATTGTATTGAATTGTTGTTTCGTTAAATTCGAATATGGAACTTTTAAAAAGAATAACTTTTTAAAATAATAAATTCTGTTGGCTTAGTCGTATATGAACGGAAAATATTACGTACATTTTCTCTGTGCGGGTGTAATGTTTAACCCCTTGAGTGACGACGGTGGCATAAAGGGTGTTACGTCACGGAACTGCAGCTTTAAACACGCGGCATAAAATGTTATTATTGTTTCAAATTATTTTAAAAATTTATCATTTTTTTAATGAAGTTTCATATTACGATTCGTAATTTCAAAACTGTAAAGAGGATAATGAATATTTATGTTTTATATCCTTATAATACGCATAATGTCCCAACAATGTTTATATAAGTAAACCAAACCTAATCAAAACATATATGATCCAAATCACCTGTTACTCGGTGAAATGTTGCTTTCCGAACATTTCGATATTTTAAAGCCCAATGTCGTTCGCCATTTTACGTTCGCAATAAGCCACCGGAAGTATAGGGAAATATTTTGTTATTGGACATTTGTCCGTCGGATTGGAAGTCTGTCCTTCAAATTGCTACGTTTTACGACTTCGATACTGTATACGGTGTGAATGGCGAACGTTTGCGGCGCCATCGTTTCCTGATGCATTTCGGCTGCAGCAGCATTGCGGTTTACGTATATAAGGTTTTACGGGTGCAATCTTTCCATCCGCGGTTGAGATATAGGGGCTACTGTTTTATCGCGACGAGGCTATAATTTATTATCCCTTTGTGTGATGCATGAGCCGACACCAGGTTGGGGTTTGCTTCCTATTGGCCGGACGCTCACTGATAAATTTGACTGATGCCTATCATGATGATGAATTGATATCGTGAATGACTCTTGCGGGGGAATTGCATTAAATTACCGTGAAGTGGAAATCTTACGGTTTATTTGTTGGAAAACAATAATAAACCGTTTTTACGGGAAGATGTACACGCCATAGTAAGTATGTTGATTGATTATTTGTGATTGATTAATATGGGAGTAGAAAATTTAAACGGTTGGCTGATTGGATGCGGAAGATGAGGTGGAACGGAATTGATTTATTTTTATGACATATATAGTATAATATTAGTGTAGGTCTGTTTACGATTTTTCACAGGCAGATACTATTGTTCGGATATTGTTCAGATCAGATCAGAATTAATTTGGATTTATTAATTTTTATATGTGATTTTATTACAATGTTGTTCAATCGTGTTTAAATCGCGATACAATTACTTGTAAAAATTGCGCGATGAATATCGACAAAAGTATTTATCCACAAAGGCTAATTTCATTATGGCCTCGTTAATAAAAGCTTAACGTGCAAATTCATGTAATAAAATTGCAATAATTAAATATTCGAGATTTCAGATACGTGGGGAAAGTATTAATTATAACGTTACTAATTGAGACCTTTCAAAAATGAATGTCGCACGGTTGAAAATAATTATTTTATTTATATTTTGTCGCGCACAGAGCAGAATAGTATAGGAATAAAGACGCACAAAGGAATTATTCGCGATAATCTTAGAATTGTTCGAAGAATAAATAAATGCGACCGCGTATATAAGAGCCGGGTAGAAAAGACGGTATAGCTTTTAACGCACTTCCACATTTCGAAGTTAAGTCTAAATTGCCGCAGTCACGCCAGTAGCTAATAAATCTGCGGCACGTTAACAAACTCTGCATGCTCGATGGTCGGCTCGTGAAATCTTTATTCTTTGCTTTCAAACGCACTTTATCAAAACCATATTTATTCGAACCCGTAATTATGTACTATTTTTCTACTAGTTATACTTTACCCATACAGTTTTGCGACTTTTTTTTTCTTTGTTATGGATTAATTATATGCAACTCGATGATAAGAATGTAGGATAATGTCACCTTCCAATCAAGTGGACCTCCTAAAACATTTTCGTAATCTGTAGTGATATTCTTATCTTCTTAATTGTCAATATCTGGTACAATAGACGCACAAGAACGATACAATGGTGTGAAATATTGGTTGTATTGGAGTAGTGCTGATATTGGCACTTCAGTACAATTCAAGCATTGACAAGAATGTCAATTCTCACGACGTCAAAACTCACTGCACCCAATTGTAATTCGCTAACTTACACATGATCCCTCTGAAATATTAAAGAACACTTTTTCTATTCTCAAGCTTGTCTCCATGACGCCAAGTCCATGTAAATAGTGTGGGTGCTAGTATAGGTAACTCTGAATCACTAGCTCATGCAAAAAGGACTGTGGTATTTGACGATTGTCAATGGGCGTATGGACTGATACAGGTTTAGTCAAACGCAATATGTAGCGATTATACCGAACGTTGACGACTCTTTGTTAGGAATCGTATCGAAAATGGCGAGACCTACGAATGAGAGGTCCAACGTATACGTATACTCAAGTACCTGTAGTTGAAAGCATCGAGCCACAATTTCCATTACGCTGAAAGCGCATTATTGAAATTAATTCCCCGCGGCTGGAACTTTACGCTGCTTCACCACCTGCAGCGAACTCCATGTGTAATCACAGCCTATTGATCATTTTCCGCATTGTCAACGTCTCGGCATGGGTGCATTATCATGCACCCGTGCAATTTCTGCCGCCGTGCGATTCAGCATTGAAAGGAGGATATGTCATTCTTCCAGCAAGAATTCGATATCCTTTCTTCCACCGGTGGTCTTTTCGGGCTTGAGAATAGTCGACTCCGGAATAGGTTCGGACCTATTGTCAAAAATACATTTTTTCCTTCATGAAAATTCAAGTCGCACAGTGCAAATGCACTCGAAGAAAGGGAAGGTAGTTTAAAACAATGTACAGCCTATACTCATACTCTATTTCTCTTGTGTTTTTCTTTTTCATTTCTCGACCAAAAAAAGTTAAAACTCTGTAATATGTAAGTTGCTAATTACCGGCTAGGAATAAATTAGCCTATACTAGGAAAATTCACTTTTTTTCACTAGCATTATTGACACACGTGTTGAAATGACGCCTAATGTCTGAAGTGCTCGGAAAAAGCTACTTTTCATCCTTGGGCCAAATAAGCGGGCGAGACGATGATTTCAGCGAGAGGTGATTTCAGAGCAGATGTGATGTCATGTGGATAAAATCATTCTTTTCGCCCCTTAATACTTCACAGTCACGCTTTATCCATACAATAGAACGTAATCTTACTGTTGTTGAAGGTAGGAATCAGTGATGACCTAAAACTACGAAAATGCAATGAGAGGTAAAACTGTCACAAAACGCCAGGAAATAATACGAGTATAAGTGGGATATAGGTGAAATATTCGTATACATGTATATATACTTTGGCCACGTATAATAACGTTATAGTTTGATGGGGCGATGGGCTAATTAAGTTTTCGCAAAGACGAAGCCTCGAGCAGCTCTACGTTATTAATAGTTAAGGCTTTGACAGCTTGGAGTTTAATTGAATCACACGGTATACGGTGAAAAGATACAGTGCACTTTTCGTACACGCGGACATTAAAAGGGTAAAGGTTTGATTTTAAAAGTTTTTAAAATGATTGTTTACCCACCTAAAAGCAGTTCGATTGGATTCCGCCGGGCACTTATCATCGTTCTTGAGCACGTAAAATAATTGATTATTTTTCCATTCGTGGAAAAGCGGTGAAAATATTTGATGACGAATTAGCAGATATATAGACCAATCGCAGGCTTTGAATTTGCGTTGCGAGTGAATTTTACGACCTTGACTGACCAACACACCGAATATTTGATTTTCCAGCTCTAGGCAAATTATCCTCCGGTTTCATATTTTATAATGACGTGGGCCATTAAAGCTGTACTCTTTAAATAAACATGATATGTGCAAGCTCGTGTAATGAAAATATACTTACTTTTTATTTTGTTGCTTAGTACATATATTAGGATTGAATGCAATTGGCTGTTTTAATGATATTAAATTAGAGCATAATGGCGTAAAATTTGTCGAGTACTTAAAGTCGCAAATCACAGTCTTTCCGCCCGATCTTAAAATTTTGTTTTACTCTCTCGATTAATCTTTTTTCAGATTTGTCGTGAAGACGATATCGTCAACGTTTTCTTTTTGGTTCAATTTTGACAAGACGAAACAATCGCCGATATTACAATTGTAACGTACAGTGAAAGATACCTGTCGGGGCGAAAAACAGTCTGTAGTCTGATTGATAAAATCGTTGAATTTTTATCAAATTTATATATAATGTATGAAACATTTAAAAAATTTTAAATTTATCACTTGAAAGAATGTATAAATTAAACGCAAAGTGAGACGTTGGTTCAGGGGTCAAAGATCTCTGGTGATGAGATTACCGGATAGTAGTTTTACAAACTGCACAAATCGTGGCTAATTTAAACGAAAAAGAAAATTACGATTGCACATGATTCTGTACGAGTTACACTAAAAAATCAATTCGCATAGGTATCGCTGATACTACCACAATGGAAGTATAGGAAATTAGGATATAGTGTAGGGAATTTCTTAGAATATCCGGAGATAAATAAATTATGCAGTCACATTTGCCTCGTTCTCGGCTAAATAGGAGATATCGATTCCGAGGCAGGTTTCCGACAACTTGCAATAATAATTTACATAGTACCTAAAGCAACATTATCTAAAGAAACGAATCGATTTCGAAGTGATTCCCTTGAATGTTCACTGGTGCATTCGATACTCGTCCTTCAATGTTAATATTGGAAAGCGTTGGTGACTGAATTTATTAACATTGCGCCTATATGCACCCGAAATGTAGGGAAATTTCAAAAACATAGATTCTCAACTAATTCATCGTACAGTTTGGTTTTCAATGAAACAGAAATGATTTTAGAATTATTGAGTGTGCTTATTGTCAATAAGATGGAAGGTATACTACAGATAAAATTGTTTGAAATTATAGGGGATATACTTGATGCTATATTTATTCAGAAAATGTTTAACGAATGAATGATTTTTCACAGAAAAAAAATTTAATGAAGTATATATAGATACAAAACTTTTATTTGTTAAATAAATAAAAAAATGTCATTAAACTACATCTCTGATTTTCATCGTTTTTTTTTTAATTACATCGATAAGCTATATTTTCATTCGTTAAATTACCTTCACAAATTTGTTTCAATCTTTAATGTAAACGCAAGTAAAAGCACGTGTACAAAAATATGGGGAAAATCAAAGTGCATTTTTCAACACTCGCGAGCGCGATGTTGACGTGTTTAGATAAACAAGCATTTCGACACAGCTTGCAAGTCGTTTTCAAGCGCAAACTGCTTCAATGCGCCGCTCGTTCAGTGGGACTAAATTGGGACTAACCTATATAGTCGCAAGTCTGAAATGTAGGGAAAATGTCGAGTAAACTCGCAGTGCATTTTCAAAACTTTGCCGTTTTCCGAAGGCAACATTTTCAGCAAAGTTGTTTAAACGGTTCTGTCAAACAAAAGGAATCGATGAGATTAGTACATTGAAATCTTTAAAATTTAGAGCAACTTTGCATAGATGAGAAATGTAATACATATTGATGTAGGAATAGGCCTTTAAATTTGTTGAAATATATTTCAAAACCTGGATTAATTTTTTAAGTAGACGAAAGAATTATTTCGTGTGATCTGCGAATATAAGAAGAAATTTCATTCAAAATTACGAATGAAGGAAATTGTACAATGATCCATAAGTCTAATAAATTTCCTTGACCAATTACGGATTCTAATCGTAAATAAGAAATATTTTTTAAATTAAGAATAAAAAATTTTAAATTAATGAATGTCAAATTAGTTTTAACAACCAAGAACTTATCGTAGAAGTAAATTCTATACGTATGTGATTGTGACGATCATCAATATATTGAACTGAACGAAACTGCTAGCCGCTTGCATCATGACTCGAGGAGGCATTTATATTTCTCCAATATTCATCCAGAGACTACCGAAGCAAATGAAACTATTCGACACTATTGATTCAGGTTGACGTAGTTGGATATACTACGATACTTCACTATATGCTTGGCGCATAGCCAATGTCGTCGATCGAACTTTGTCTTGAAGGCTTAAAGATAATAATATTTGAAAAAAAATACAAAAAATAAAAATAAAAATAAAAATAAATGTTGAAACCTCCTTTAAGAAAATATTTGCTATTATATACCGCATAATGTAATTTAATTAATAATGTAATATTGTGCGTTTTGTTACTTAATTCGATTTGAAAATCTTTTTTTTCCTGTATTTATGAAATATTGACAAATTTTACATTTATTCATCGAGTCACCTTTTTTATTACATATTTATTTTTAATTTTATTTATTTTTTTATTTATTTATTATTATATTAGTGGATATTTTTAATATATCGTTAAACCTTTTGCTTGCATTTCATTCTTTTTATCAGTGTTTATTTGTCGTTTTCAACTTTGATTACTTTTCGATAGTTAAGAAATATTTCAGAGGATTTCTACTTTTACAAAGTTAATATATTTTTCGACAGTTAACATTTTAAAAACATTTCTTAACATTTTTCAAAATATCAAATCCAAGACTGAAAACAAAAATTATAGATTTTTTTTTTATTTTTACGAAACTGTTATTCTAATGATATTTGCCATAGCTAAGTGTTCAACGAGATTTTGAAAAGATTAAAATTTAAGTAGTCAGTTCGAAGGACAAATAGAATATGTAGAATATCAACTCTAAATTCGTATCAATCCAGAGAAAAATGCAAACCCAATTTTTATTCGAAATACTCTTGGTTTCCTTATTCCTTATTCTAGCATGAAAGTATATATCCCACGATTGTATTTGTGATCTACAACATTGAATTCGCCATTTGAATTTTAAAATTTTTGTACTTAGCTGTATGAATGTCAAACACGTTGATTTTTTTAAGTATATTTTCTTATATTTTCTTCAATTACGTTTCTATATTAACAATTAAAATGATTAACAGTTATTAATATTTTTACCAGTGATGCGCTAGGATTACGAGGTTTTCTGTCATGAATAAAATTGTACTAAACACGTAAACTTTGTATATTTTTTATTATTTTAAAATTCTAATAATATAATGTCAAATTAACACGTATGTTCTAAAACAAAAACTATCCAATGGATAGAATTCAATTTACTTAGCATTTTATGAGTGCATAAATCAAAAAGCAATCATGATTTTTTAACGAAAAGAATTTTAAATTTTCATTATCATAAAACTTCTGGAATCAATTGTCTCTTGCAGATTTAAGTTACAAAAGTTTCGGTACGATTTTCTACAATACGATCATCTATTATTTTTTACTACATGGCCAAGAACGCATACGAGTAACATTGTAAGTGGCGCCATCTGACACCGTTACGATGAACGTTGTAGTATCTGAATCAATATTTTGATTATTTTTACAACATGTTAATATTTTACATTCGATAAAGTATAATGGGTGACTGCTATCGGCTTTACCACGATGAACCACCAGCAACTTGAATCACTCATGAAACATTTTTTTTTTTTATTCAGAAAAAGTTGTAGAGAAGTTTGTTCAGAATGTATTAATTCCTATTCACCCCTATTAATTTCTGCAATACACTTTTTAGTGTTCCGTTTATTCGTTTACTTATTTTTATAATAATGAATCATTTTACTGAAACTTTCTTATTAAGCTATGATCCGTTAAATTCCAAATGTCGTAGTAAATTTTCAATGTATTTTCATCATTTCTTTGACAGTGTAAGAATACACATGTAGTGTGATATGTTTTAATAAAATTAATTGCACAATTGAAATATTAGGCAATTAGTATTTAAACAATTTTTTTTATTCCTTATTTAATTTCATAATTTTTAATTTTTTCTGTACGAAACACGCTATAATAAACATTATTGTTCGAATATTTTGATCAATCGTCAATTTGTGTCGTCACTATCAATACGGGAACAATGTAGCGGTTAACCAGAGAAAGCTAAAATTCAAACTACTTCTCATCAATCGGATCAGCCACAAACTCATCTAAACCCCAAATCAAATAACTTGGCGCCAAAACTCTCAGCACATACCTTGTAGTTTACAATTGATTCTAAGCTGTACTTTAAACAAGGCATTTTCCGAAGCATCTCGAATATAGGTCCTCCGGGCCGTTTGCGGATTTGAACACTAATCGCACTTTAGTCCAGACTTTGTATAACGATTTTGTAAAGCGATAAGGTAACACAATGTGGAAGTAATGTAGAATCGGCGCGACTTTGGGAAAAGTTAAGTCAACGAAACGTCATTCTTAAATCTTCAAAATGAGTTAGGGATTTAAACGAACGATTGTTTATACTCGAATTCGCTGTGCTGAATTTAAATAAATAGAGTGAATTTAAGAGGGTTCTAAAGTAGATTATCTAACCTCGAAACAAGAAAAGTATAAATATTGATTGCAACGATACTTATAATTAAAAAATAGACATTCGACGGGTGATTTTATATACAATATAAAATTCACCAACAAAATTGCTGTGAAAATCATGTGTAATTAAGTGACAACTTTTACAAATGAATGATTTTTCCTTTTATATTATTTTAAAAATATTTATTTATAAAAAAAGTTAATTAATGAAAATAATTGAACGTGCGAAATTTCATCAGAGAAGTCGACAATGAAAATAGCCATTGAAAAGATGTTTGTAAAAGAAATAGAAGTGAGAAAAGTAACATTAATAAAAAATTACCTAACAAACAAAAATGTATTGAAATAGATTCGTAAAATGTAGCTGATGTTATATGACTGAATCAACAAAAGAATTTAGTTATATCGCAGTGAATTTTATCTATACTTTGAATATGAATTCAATTATATTCGATATTTAATATTTATAAATCCGCAAATTAATGCTTTTCAATATATTCGAATCAAAAGGCAATGTTTCCAAATTTAATTCTGCACTTTTCAATCCGAACATTCAGTAATTTAATTCGTATGTCGTGGTTATTTTTAGATTTATATGAATTAAAAAGCATAAAATTTTATTCGGAAATATTATTCGTGGATTTAAATGCACTGGAACGTTTTGCAATATAAATATTAATTCGCTTCGTCTTGACTTAATTCATATTTGATTCTGCCAAATAAATTTCAAAAAATGTTTGTTTTTTTTTCAAAATTAAAACTGATATTAGAATAAATTAAATTTACCAATTGTTGAAAAATTGATAAAGTAAAATATTACTGATCAATAAATATTGACAAAATCATGCGTAAATATAATTAAGGATCGTATTAAGTAAACAATGAAGATCAAATGAAAACAAAAATGTCGCCATTTATAAAGCAGGAATTAAATAATAATGTATTTGTTCCAGGAAAGTTTTTTTTTTAATATCTCATGAAAAAAAAAAATATATATATATATATATATATGCTAATATACTTCACTAACTAATTGGTGTGATTATAATTCTGCAATGAAGTCATTTTAAGTATGAACTTCGATAAGTTCCGTGATAAATACTTTATAAGACGCGGTATCACGAACTTCACGCGTGGATAACATCAGCTACATTTTCCGGATATGTCGACCACCGCGGACGATTTCCGGAGTAGGTCGGTAAAGTAGAGAACTACCGCTATCGAATAATCGATTTAAGCGAAGCGAAGTAACTCGTAGCGTCAGTTGTGTTGAAAACACGAAACTCGATAATACGAGAAATTTTTTGCCTCTCAAGATAATACAGGATTCTGTAATCGCACTCGTGGGATTTATCGTCATTTTTATTGATTTTTCTTTAATCACTTTTATAATCAGTTGTTATTTGAATAGTGTTTTGGTAACAATTTATCGAAAATAAGAACGAAGTGGTACTGTACATTTAAACTGTATTAAATATCGTTTTTTTTTAATTATTTATAAATTTAAAATGATAATTTTTGTTTTGTTTTATCTTTCTGGGTCGAAACAAAAAAAAACTTTTTTGATATACTATCACGTCATATCAAGTATACTTTCATATATTTTTTGGTTCCATCTAAGTACCACTTAGGATATATATATATTTATTTTTTAATCAAAAACGTAGAATAAGAACAATCGTGCGGATTTTGAAATTATAAAATAAAGAAATGTGGGAAATTGGTTTTGTCGATATGTAGTGAAATCAACCGAAAGGAATTATATGATGCACTTCTGGTAAATTTTTGGAGAAATTTTTTATCTTCAAAATCAAAAGCCATTTTTTATCTCGCGTGCAAAGGTCGTCGATGCGAAAGGGACGCTGTTCGCACGGGTCATCACTACTGCGGCTAACCACGAGGGTGTTATGGTGATTGATTGTCAAACATCCACTTCTGGAGCTCATTGTTTACTTTTGACAAATAGTGCAGTTTCAACATTTTCCTACTAAACTTTCTTAAATATGATTAAAGTTGAAAGTGCAAGATTATTTTGTGTTATTAATTAGAACGTTATTTTATTACAATAATTTAAATGTGACGGTTATATAGGTTAAGTAAAAGCGTATCCTCTTAAGTTTAAGTTCCATCCGATTTAGAACGAGTTTAGAAATGAAGTTCATCATCACATCAAAGCTTTTCGTAAATATGCCTTTGTACCAACTTCAATACGCGATGATTCGAAAACCATAATGGAACAGATAATCGCTCTTGAATGAAGATTTTCATTTCTGAAAGAAATATATTTCCACGAACTCGATTGCGTAATCACGTTTATTTCCTTTTCACTTTACAACGTGCAATTTCATAAAGTACGTAAAGGTTTTTTTGCTAGTATACCTGAAGTGTATTTCCGCTTTTTAAAAATTTTGTCTAATTATTCGATATTTACAGGAGAGTGTCGTTTTAAAATATTTGTTGAATTTCGATTAATTCGTACAGAATTTTTATCAAATATTATTCAGAAAGTAAATTTAATTGCTTTGATCTCTTCAATGTAACTTAAATAAAACTTGACTTGGACGCGTCTTCTAAATATACGTATATATATACAATTATACGGTATTTGGTACTTTTAACGGTTTAATTTTATGACGGCGTTTACCCTTTCCATATATTAACCTTTGCTGAAAAATATTTAATAATTATTTAGTAAATCTCATTAATCTATTACAACCATTCGTATATGATTGACATTTTTTATGTAATTCGTTAACAATAAAAAAAATGCATTTTTAGACTTATGTTTCATCATTTTCAATTAAAATACTGAAATTTCATGATTATATATCTTGTAACGATAATCTTAGACAACCCAGCGTATTCAAATGTCGCGCGCTTATGTGTGGCGTCGCGGTAGCGGTGATGTACATATATATATCGAATGTCGA